>JAUTDX010004591.1:0-31367 GCA_030844895.1 Ambrosia x helenae
AACCCATTTAGACTAAAACCTAAACCTGCTAATTTCGTGTTAGGTTCGGGTCGTGTCGGAAATTCACACCCTTACTTGAAAATAGGTATCTAGTACCGAAAATGGGTATCCCGAAACCGGGTATTGAAAACCCGAACCCGAACCCGAACCTGGTATATAGGGTATGGCTTTTCATGAAAATACCCTACCCGACCCGATCTGGTTATTTCGTAATACCCGATTATACCCTACATGGTCATACCTGAACCCGGGTACGTAACCGAACCCAGATATTAAAAAACCCGGTTTTGTGCACCTCTACGTTTCAGTATAAAAGTGATGAAACGCTGCAATGGGCTGAATGTTATGGATGTCATTGGACGGCCCATTAAATATTAAGACAATAACCCAAAAACGTTCACTATTCACCTTTAAAGAAAAAACACTACACAAAATACAGCCAACAATTACCAAAATAACGTTTAATGGCATTAGCATACCGTGTTCACGTCTTATTTTATTTAAACAAAAGCATAACAAAAAAAAGTCCAAAAACTTACAACAAAAATATCATACGTAACATTTAATAAACCCAACAACAAAGTCAGGTGAACAACAGCCATGGTCATAATGACATAAAAGAAAGAAGTTACCGCAGGCACAATGGATCGCATCGACATATCAACACAGGTAAGCATCAACAAAACCTGGTAACTTGCACTCATCGGAACCTACAAAAGAAAACAATACGACATAAGAAGAGATAACATTAAAACGCAACATACAACCTAAAAAACGACAACACAACTGGACAATCCAACAAAAAATCATCATATGCAAAGAGGGTATACCTGCCATGGACAATCCAACAAAAGAAATTAACTAAGGCTAACAGAAACTGAAAGCAACAATTAACCGCAGATGGACAATGTATTTATTGCAAACAATCATCAAACTATCCCGAAACTTATTGCTTTACTTTCGCAGTCTCAAATAATTAACCTTAATAGTTCAACATGAAAACTCAAATTTGCAACATGAACAACATATGCAAAAGGTATTCAATTAAAAAAACATTCAGTCATCAATCACACAAGCTAACGTTGCATATGTTGTTCAACGTTGACATTTTATAACACTTTGGTCCCTACAAGCTAACGTTGTTAAGTTTTATCAGTTAAGTCATGTAAAATGACCAAATACCCACAGGGACCATCCATGCAGTTACTCTTATATACATAATTTTGAACCACCACCCCTCCTCAAATTTCAACTTCAATTGTTGTAATTGTACTTCAATATATACATATATATATTTATATATATAGGTAGAGGATCTGTAGGAAAATTAGTTTGTGTGAGAAGTGTGAGAAGGATTAAGAAATTGACGTGTAGCCATCATGTTTTTAATTTGGAATGATGTTTTAGGTTGTTTTGGCTTGAAAAACACTTAACACAACAATATACACAAATTTAAAACACAATCCAATGTATTATAGTCATTAAATTTAATTACAGATAAAACACTCTAGTAATTATTTTAAAACACTCTGCTTAAATGTTCTTAACATAGTGTTTTAAGTTTTAAGCCTAAAATACATTTTTTCGTTTATTAATTGTTATGTTTGTTGTTTTTCTAAGCAAAACAATCGAAAACATCATTAATACATTCAAAAAAATGATGCATACATATCAATTTTTAATCCTTCTACACTTCTCACACAAATCAATTTTCTACAGGAACCCTACCCTATATTATATATATTTTATATATCTATATATATATATATATATATAATATATATATATAGGGGAAAGTTAATTTGAGAACACCTATATTTTGTGTGAACCGCGAGAACGCCATCTAAAACCATTCAAATCAAAAATTTCTTTTTACACTTATCTTTATTACTGAAATACAATCCCAAAACACAATTTACGTGTAAAAATTTAAACGTATACGGAAATAAATTGTTTTTACACA
The DNA here is from genome assembly GCA_030844895.1 of Ambrosia x helenae. Taxonomy (NCBI): domain Eukaryota; kingdom Viridiplantae; phylum Streptophyta; class Magnoliopsida; order Asterales; family Asteraceae; genus Ambrosia; species Ambrosia x helenae. Next base: position 1,964 of record JAUTDX010004591.1, read on the forward strand.
TGTGTAAATTTACTGTTTGTACATGTGTAAATGTTTCATTTACACATGTGTAAAAAAGTTAATTTGAAAGTGTTTTTGCAAGAAAAGATGAATTATTTGGAAAGAAAATTCGTTTTTTTTTTTAATGTTGTTTTTGATTATAATTAGGTTTGTATGAAAAAAAATGATTTTGATTGGTTTTCTCATTTGTTCTCACGGTTCTCGCGATATTTAGCGTTCTCAAGATAACCCTCCCCTATATATATATATATATATATATTTATATATATAGGAATAAGATCAAATAGGAACCAATACCCTAGTTAGGAACTTAGGAACCAATACCCTAGTTAGGAACTTAGGAACCAATCCTAGCCATCCATCCTTGATTTTGATCTAAAGGGTATAAGTGTAATTAGACATCTAATTAATTATCTTTTATTTTTTTTAATTATGAATAGATTATGGCAGTTACATATTTATCATGCCATTTTGTTTGAAATGAGATTTGATTTCCTTAAATCTCTCATCCATTATCTCTAATGCAATTCATACCATTTAAGAAATCCCACACCCCTTTATGCTTGTGTTCTTCACCTGTATTTCATGACCATTCATATTTTCACGGATTCTTCTCACATGTATTTCAATTTTTTAAACACTTTTATATAAGTAATTTTTCTCTTGTAGAGCCGTTTTTGGTACTATATCATTGTATAATAAAGATAAAAGAGAAAAGCTATGAGAGGACTTCATTTTTCGTGTTCTTCCATTTGAAATGCAGGAGGTAAGCACCAATAACGTTAGTTTAATTATAATTTATGGGTATTACTGCTAATCAAATGAACTGATACATTATATTATATTATAATTAATTCATACTGGTTTCTGATCTATTGGCAGTTCATCAGAATTTCGTGGACTTTTTATTTAGACGCCCCATCATGTGTTGATGATGATGCGTGAGGTTTATAGATAAAACTTGGAATAAATATTTGTTTTTTTATTTTTATAATCAGTTTATTATGAATTAGATTGTTTTTATTATATTGCTTATGTTGATTGGATAGAGAACTAATGTTTAATCTACACGAATGATTGTTATTTATATTATTTATCATTTTAATTAATCTCTAGTTGCGGCAGTAACCCTAACGGTTTTCAATTTTTCAAGATACAGTATCTCATCATCATCTTCTTCTTCGATAAAATCACCATCTAGGACCTGTTTCTTGGTATCCTTTTGCTCTTCGATAAAATCACACCTAGGGTTTCAGCTTGTTCATTGATTGTAGGGTTTGCATACATACACTTACATTTGTGTATGTTATAAATCTATTCCCAATGATGTACATAGCTGTATTTATTTTTTATATGTTAAATGCATTAACTAATGTTGATTAATAATACTTTTTTTGTTGTATACACAGGTGTATTCAGTTTCATATAGGTTCCAGCCAGAGATACACCAATGTATATTTCGTTCATATACAAAAAGGAAGAAATCTCAACATCTATTATGGTGTACACTAATTTATTTAACTTACATTTCGACAAAGATATACACCAATGTATATGTGTGTCCAATATATAGTATTGTAAGCTGGAAAAAACGATATACACCAATGTATATATGTGTTGATGAAGAATGAAAGAAAAAAAACTGATATAGTACACCAATGTATTTCTATGTTGATGATGATGAATGGAAGAAAAAAAAGTAAATGATATACACAATGTATATCTTATCAACGACGATGATGATAAATGAAAAAACAAAAAATAACTGATGTACACCATTGTATATGTGTGTCAATGATGATGAAGATGATGACGATGAATGAACAAACAAAAAAAAACTGATGTACATTGTATACATGTGTGTACAAAGAATTTAATTAAAACACAAATTAAAAAACGTCTGTAAAAAATTTAAAAACTAAATATATATAATTAATTAATTAAGATCTATCTAATTAATTAATTAAAATTAACTTCCTATTAATAATCATATACCAAAAGTCAATAATACCCTTGATTTAATTAAAGATTTAATTAAAGTTTTACTTATTTACAATCATACCATTAGAGATCAATAGCTAAGATTGGTTCCTATAGTTCCTACTTAAGGTATGGTTCCTATTTGAACCCTACCCTATATATATATATATATATATATATATATATATATTATGAGTGTGGAACCTAAAGGATGCTTGCTATACTAATATTAAATAATCACCTTGGTTACTGGAATTGGGGTAAATTACAAATTACAGTTGACTAAAACCTACCTAGTGACTGAACACTATGGCCTAGTGTTTTTGTAACTTGATTGTTGCTGATGAATAACTAGGGTAATTTGAGGGTTGTGCTTATGGTAGTTGTTGGTGGTGACGGCTTCCAAGACCGGGATGTACAGACACACCAGAATGCTTCCATTTGAACTGTTACTACCTGCCACGGGGAAAGTGGGGTAGTGGTTGTTGGTGGTTGACGGTTGTGCTTATGGTGGTTGTTGGTGGTTGATGGCTGGCGACGGTGTAGATGGTAGTGGTTGAATGGTGAAGACGGTTTTCAGGTTTGACGGTGTAGAGGCAACAGTGGTAGATGATGTTGGGTGGTTGTGTAAGGAAGGTTGAGGGTGACGGTGGTGGTTGGGGGAATACGGTGGTTGTGGTGCTTTGGTTGTGGTGGGGGTTGAGAGAGACAAGATATAGAGTGAGAAAGAGAGTATAATATTTGTTTTTTTAAGAGGGTAATTTAGTAATTTTATATGGACTTAACTGAAAAACTTAACCTCCATCCAAGTGAGGGACCATCGATGCAACAAAATACAAAGCACAGATCCCATATGTGTAATTTTAAAAAGCTGAGGAGCATACTTTAAATTTGGGAAAACGACATGGACCATCCGTGCAGTTTAGTCTAAACAAAAGATACTTAAACGTCGCATTGTATATACAATCGGAATCACAATGAAGCTTCAAAACAGAGGGTAGACGCAATGCATAAGCGACTATATAACTGTCGTCGCAGAGATATACGTCGCATAACAGCCGGCGACCACGGCTTCCTCACGCCGTTCATCATCACCCCATAGGCGGTTGTATAACAACCGACACTGAAAACAGGCACTGCAAAAGACAGACTTCAGCAACAACTACTAAAGCCCTTTTTGCAACTCAAAGGTCAAATCAACTGACATAAAGGTAGGATTTTATATTAAAGAACAACCACCATCATCAAACCAACATAATCGAAGCAACAAAACTGACAACCCGATGGCGACACAGTAGCCACCGCCATGAATCAATCAAGCAAGCCTAACCACCACAAAACAAAAATCTCCAACAAAAGCGAACTTAGCGAGCCAAAGAAAACAGGGCGACTGAAGCAAGCAAGCAAGAAAAAACAAACAACCTTTGAGAAGCTTGTCGTCGTGGTGGCAGATTCAATTAGGTTCTAGATGCATCTATCAGAAAGAAAGCAGACAAATCAAGGTATGAGAACCACGTATACAAGAAGAAGCCAGAGAAGGTAACGTGGCTTAAGTTGCTTCATTGACTTGTAAATATGCTTTAAAAGGTTGTACGAAGTGAAATTGTAAATCGACCTGACAATGAAAATCTTTCAATTGTATCTTTATATATTAAGCATTCCGAGCTAGGTCTAATAAAATAATATAGCTTGTAATTTGTATAGCAATTAGCATATATTAATACTCAAAACTTTCGTGTACTAGTTAATATAATATTTTAAATAGACTTTCATCTAACCATTGTTTTTTTTTTTTTAATTTTAAACCAGAAGCATTAAATAAAGGATGGAAGATCATTTGGAGTTTTAGAAAGAGGTTTGGCTTTGACTTAGTTGTTTCTTCCATTGATCTTCTTTGTGTTTACCTTTTTCTCCTTTGTTTCTTCGTTTTGTTTTATTTTGTACAGAAGCTTATACATATGCTATGCTACTCCACTATAATATTTATTTATTTATATAAGTAAAAGAGGGTTAACCGACTATTTATTTTATTTTTGTCATTTTTACGAACTAAACTATTTTTTACAAGATTTGAGTCACATGATTTTCTTAAGTTATTTTTCTCTAATTATTATTATTATTATTATTAAATGCGCAAATCCTTCATCTCCAACTTCTAGGCACCAAGCTGCATCTTTTCTCACTCTTCTGCGACCAAGAATCAAGAACCATACAAACATGAAGTCATCTAGAACTCAATCAAAAGCCTATAACCAGATTCATAACACATCGCGATTTGTAAACATAACCCTCAACCAAATTGAGCATCCATATAATTAAGTTTATTCAAGCATTCACTTTATCAAATTAGGCAATTCATTGTCTCTTTTTTAACGGGCAATCACTTTATAGCTAAATATAAAGAGCCAACAAGCAGTTGGAAAAAAACAATAGTCACCAAAACGAAACAGAACAAAAAAATACTCCAAAATAGAAATTATACCAAAACAGTGACAACAAACGAAATCCAATCAACCCACGAAATATTAGGAAATTCCGCACGGTGAGAGATTTAAAAAAACGCATCTTCTTTGATAATTAAGGTCCACTGTGGTAGAGACCGGGATGAACTTGCCATCAAAGGCCTTGACATTTCTTGCCAACCAAATCCTCCACACTGTAGTAGAAATACCATACTCTCTATAGTACACCATATTTGAAAACAACTAGTGATAAAGCCCGCGCATTGCAGCGGATTTGCTTTGAAATTACATAATAAAGCAGACACTTATGGTAGTATGCATGGCAACTCTGATCATAGCAGCCCTCTTCTTTGTAATAATAGAGATTCAATAGGGATATCTATTTGTAAAGAGAAACAATGCCAACACCGAGAAGATTTGTAAATGATCATCGGGATCCTCAGTACCATCATAGGTTTTTATGTGTGAAGGCAATTTTAATTTAGTAGGAAATTCATAGTCGGCTATTTGTGAAGAGAAAGATGAGAGGTTCCTGGGTTTGTAAGGTTTGTTCATGTCATTTTCGACTCTAGTGTTGGTGTTGCCACTCGAGTTACCTTGATGTGTGGCTATGCTTGGCTGATAAGCTGTTGCCAAGGAAAATGAGCCATCATTTGTGGCATAAAATTGAATCCTTGAGGCTTTCAGGTGTTGCTGTGTAGCCAGTCCCCATGGCCATGCTCATGGCTGCACTTCGAGCCATGGGCAGAGAAGTCATGGCTTGTTCCCACGAGGTTGGTGCCAAGGTGGAACACTAGAGACCGGTGACTGCAGAAGTTGGTCTAAAGTGAGCTCATGCCCAATGGGTGTACTTGAGACAGGAGGTTGGGAAGTGAACAGGGGGAAAAGGTTGGACTCGGTCTTCCCGACTAATAAGATCTAGGGTTAAAAGGAGAGAATGTTGAACTAGGACCAGCTCCTGGGTTAGGAGGTGTGGGCCGAGAGCTTGAGGGAGTAAGATGGGAGGAAGAGGTAGCCAAGGTGAGAGTGAGGCTCATCCTCATTGTATTCCAGCCGGAGTCTTACTCCTTTTTTCCTTTTCCCTGTTCACATGTAGGTTGAGAAGGGATCTCAGTTGCAAGAAGTTCTTTACAACTCCCTCGGTGGTTAGATCTATGTGTTCGGGTGTGTGCATGCAACTAAGCAAGGGAGATGCTACCTCTGAGCGAGAAGGAGTAAGAGTTTGGAAGAGAGTGAACTCTTGAGATGCAGTCCCCGTGTGGGGGCACTCCCAGGGGTTCAAAAAGAAACAGACCTGTTAAGAGAGGTCTGGTCGGTGTTGAGTGCTCACCGGTGTTGGGAGATACTTGGTTCACTTCTTCCGGAGACTCTTGGTCGGACATTTCAAGGAGTTGAAGCTACATACTGATCTGAGGAAAGAATACAATGGTGTAGCCCCACGGTGGGCGCCAACTTGTTGCTACAACAAATATTGAACTGACATAAGTACAGAGTTTTACAATGGTAAAAGGGTTAAAGGGTTTAATTTCACCAAACGCAGGTCGTGGTGTCCCTCTATGTTGTAAAATAGATGGGAGGTTAAAGAGTTTTGATGTTTTTATTGTTATGATTCTGATTTGGGATTGACCAAGTCAGAATGTTGTTTATAACTTTAGTTAAGTGTTTAGTGAATTAAAGAAGATATCACACGTGAAGTGTGATAGTAGAAAGGAATAGAAGAGTGAGTGTGTAAGGACGATTAGATCATCTGATGGAGTGTCTGATTTATGGAAGAATCTTCTATATGAGGAATAGATAAACTCTTGATCCAAGTAACAACTAGGGACTTTCCACTTAAGCCGATAAAGGCTTCAGACCTGCGGTTAATGGAGTGTGACTCCACCAGGTGCAGAGTGTGACCAGCTGGTGGAGTCAATCGAGGAAAAGTGATGACAAGACATGTCATTGATTTTGTTCTTTCTGCTTGTAGCAGTACTTGTTGCCTTTTAATCCCTTTTAGCTTTCAACCTTTCAAGCCGGCTAGTGTAATGTTATAATTGTTATTGATTTGTTTAACTTAAACTACCCACGTCATCAGTTATAATTAATATAAAAGTGAATCAAGGTTTACATTAAAATGGGAGAGGAATATTGGTGATTTTTATGTCGTATAAAAATTTTAGTTCTCAGAGGTTAACTTAAGCCTAAAAGTGAACTATGAATAGTTACGTATAGTTTGGAGATGTGGTTTGCACGCTTCATTCTAGAGTATCTTAATTTCTCACATCTAGGAACCTAGGAGTTCAAGGGGGTGAAGCTCTTATACCACCGGGTTCTAAAGGGGTTGGTTCCTTTGATGAGGTTTAAAGGGTAGAGCCCCTAGGTTCAGGGGCTAGCCCCCTTACGGGTCCAGGGACCTAAGCCCTTTCTAGATTCTCACTATTGCCTATGACAAGTGAAAATTCAATTTTCATGTTTGGTTGTAGGTCTTTGGAAGAATATGGCTGTAGGTCTTTGGTTGATGTAGAATTGCTAGAGAATTAATAATTGGTTGTAAATATGACCAGTTGCAACTTGGGCTATCAACTAGATCAACGCATATGAGTAGTAGGAAGTACTACCGATAGTATTTTACGCTATCAGTAGTAAATATACATTAGTGGCAACTTGAGTGATCAATAGTAATCGAGTTGTTGACTAACAAAACACTGGCAGTAAATACAATGTTGCTCGTGAAAGAATTCCTGCTTTTAGAAATTATTTATGGTAATCAAATAACTGCCACTTGTTTAAACTGTCAAATTTTTTTTTAACGTCAAATTTTATTACACCTTATGATTCAGAGAGGTATTTGGCTCTTCTAAAAGCATAAGAATTCTTTTTTCGATAAGTCGATCTTGTTGGTTGTTTTCAACGAAACTCATCTCCCTAGCTAGATGGTCATATTGGCAACTTAGGACGATGACAGCATCCACTTCATCCCAATCGCACAATATATCAATTATTTGCATGGTCCCAACACGTTTATTGGTAACACCCTATTTATTGTTATTATACGAGTGGCATGTTTTCTTGCATGAAACTTCCTTTTAGAATATGTTTAGGTCTAATCACGGCATTTTTTTGCATGCCGATCTATCTAAACTAAAACATAATTTTCATCGTACATTTGTATTTTAATTAATAAACAATTAAAGTGTTAGATTAAAATTATATAAATAGAGTTACTTAAAAAAATTGTTTTAGAAGTTTACATATTTAATTTAACTACAAGAAAAAGAATTTTTTTTTTGAACGACAACAATTCTATAAATTATATAGAAAAACGGGCAAGCAAGAAGCTAAAACCCAAATACACAATTATGCTATATATTACAACTCGCATATTAAAATCCCGCCACGTATTAGAAAAAGAAAAATTATTGTCTTGTTATCACCTGGATCTGTAGGCTTTTGAATATATATACACACACAATAAACATTTAATGTATGAGCAATTAATGTGACTTTTAGTTTATAAAATGTTAATTTTATCCTTAAGAAAGTTGATAAACAGGCATGATATTTGTAAATTTTACTTTACTTCATATATGCTTATATTATATTTGCTTATATTATATTATTACTATTTTTTTAAGTTTTTTAAATCCAAGACCGGGCCACAAAAAATCTAAAGTGAAAACTACTTGACCCTGTGCCTTACGTCTCTTTTGATTTGGATGGATTAAACGGTATCTTTGATCATAATTCCGTTACAAGGATGGTGTATTCTTAGGTTATAAAGCTTTGTTTGGTCCATGCCTATAATATATACTAGCTTTAATCCCAGGAGCGTCCCGGGGTTGAAAAATATAATCATTTTAATAATACTAATAATTATTACTCTTGTAACTAAATAAATAAATAAAAATAACCTTGCTATAAGGTAACACCATGTGTTGCAGTGTTTGCGTGATTCTTTCTGCTAGTTTCTTTTGATGAAGTATACCTATCCATCTTTAGAAGAGTAAATTCCAATGATAGCATGACGATTGGGCTAAATTTCAACATCGTAGATAAGAATCTGGTTAAAAAATATGATTAATGATTAACCTGAACACTTTGTGTTTTTTTTCCTCTATGAACGAAACCCCACAAAAAATAATCGTTTTTTTCTTCGTTTTTTATATAGCACTATGGTACCCGTTGGAAAGATAATAAAAAGTTCGTTAATTTGGTTTAATTTTTTTCTTTAAAAATCTCGTACATAAAAGATATTAACGTTTAAAAATTATGGGAGGAAACATAAGAGAGAAAAATTTTAATTTGTTTTTAAATTCTTTTTTTCCTGAAATAACTCAATTTAATTTTTATTTTTATATAGATTAAAAATAGATTAATTAAAATAATAAATTTAATACTATCACCTCAAAGTGCCACATGTCACATTCAATAGTCCTAGTTTCCCTTGATGAAGTACACCTATCTATCTTTAGAAGAGTAAAATTCCAATGATAGCATGACGATTGGGCTGAATTTCAACATCGTAGATAAGAATCTGGTTTAAAAAAAACATGATTAATGATTAAGCTGAACACTTTGTATTTTTTTTTCCTGTATGAACGAAACCCCACAAAAAATAATCTTTTTTTCCTCCGTTTTTTATATAGCACTATGGTACTCGTTGGAAAGATAATAAAACGTTCGTTAATTTGGTTTAATTTTTTTCTTTAAAAAATCTCGTACATGAAAGATATTAACGTTTAAAAATTATAGGAGGAAACATAAGAGAGAAAAATTTAAATTTGTTTGTAAAATATTTTTTCCTAAAATAACTCAATTTAATTTTTATATAGATTAAAAACAGATTAATTATTTAAAATAATTAATTAAAATAATAGATTTAATACTATCATCTCAAAATGCCATATGGCACATTCAATGGAGGGTTGAAGCCTCCATTGAATGTCACCTCATAAAAACTCAAATCTTTTATTAGATAACTAGCTTTTATCCCGGGAGTGTCCCGGGGTTGAAATATCTAATATAACATAAATATCTAATATGACAACATAATTAATTATTTGCCAATACATGATTAATAAATAATAATAATATTAGTATTATTATTATTATTATTATTTATTTTAAACAAATTTCTGCCATAAGTTATCATATTCAAATATAAAAAAAAGGAATATCTGCCTATGAAGTTATGTTTATTGTTTATGATTTATTAGTAGAGTAAAATATATTTGAAAACAAAACCCCACAAAAATAGTTGTTTTTTTTTCTCCGTTTTTATATAGCACTATGGTACTCGTTGGAAAGATAATAAAACGCTCGTTAATTTGGTGTAATTTTTTTCTTTAAAAAATTTCGTATATAAAATATATTAACGTTTAAAAGTTATGAGAGGAAACATTAGAGAGAAAATTTAATTTTGTTTTTAAATTCTTATCTTTTCCTAAAATAATTATAATATATATATTTATTAAAAAAACTCAAAAATTAAAAAATCCTACATGATGCCACGTGGCACATTCAAGGAGGGGTTGATGCCTCCATTGAATGCCACATAATCAAAATTCAATTCTTTTATTATAAGTTATAGATTATAGATTATAGATTGACTTAGTGTCACGACATCGTTATCCTTTTAAGCTTTGGTGTCACTTCGTCTCTATTGAGTTTCGGCCCATGCTTGATATATGTAGCGATTTGAAAAGACTTTAAAGCAAGATTATATGTGAACATTAAAAGATTTTACAAATGATTAAAAACTCACCCGATACGTCTAATGCTAAAAGGGTCTTCCCTATTTATACCACTATTTAGATTAATTCTATAATTTTTATAACGTAGAATGTTCAATATCATATTATTTTAAAGATTTTCATGAAACCCATAAAATTCTTACTTGTCTTAGGAGGTGGAGGGCATAATCCACAACCCCTCCATGTGCTTGCTAGTTGGTCAAAGTAAGCATGTACATTGCCGCAACTCTGGCGAGCTGTGGTCCATGGTTTGATTTGAAAGTATAGAAATTCGCTTGTGTGACTGCTTCGCAATAATGTGTGAGCTCCCGTGTATGATTGTTGATTGAGTTAGGTGGGTGCCCCCCTCCTTTTTGAGTAGAATTGGGCTAAGAGTGGAGGGAGTGGGTAGGGGTGCAAACGAGCCGAGCTACTCGTGAGCTACTCGAGCTCGGCTCGAAAAAAACTCGAAACGAGTCGAGCTTAAATGAGCTCGAGCTCGAGCCCGAGCCTAAAAAACAAGCTCGCTGAATAAACGAGCCCGAGCTCGAGCTTTGTTTATCGAGCTCGAGCCGGCTCGCGAGCCTTAACGAGCCCAATATTTATATAAATTTAATTAATATATTAAATATGTATTTAATAGAATAATTAATATTTATAAAAATAAAATTATGAATTAATAACCAAATTATATATAAAATAACTATTAAAATTAATATAAATTAATTAATAACTAAGAATCGAGCCGAGCCCGAGTCGAGCTCGAGCTTGGAAACCATCCTTCGAGCCGAGCTCGAGCTTTAGGAACAGTGCTCGAATCGAGCCGAGCTCGAGCTTTCATAAATTAAACGAGCCCGAGCTCGAGCCTGGTCGAGCTCGGGCTCGGCTCGGCTCGTTTGCACCCCTAGGAGTGGGGCAGGAAGAAGGGGCGGGAGAGGGCTTCAAGGGCGGGAACACCACCCCTTAGGGGCGTGGAGGAGGGGGCGGGGGTGTGTGGCGGGGAGAGGAGGCCAGGCGTGGGGGGATTTTGGGGTGTGAGGAGGCAGCTTGTGTTAGATTGGGTTTTTTTTTTTTTTTTAAATCTAACACACACATAATAATATTCTTTTCCCCCTTTTTCTCTCTCTTCCACTCCCTACAATTAATGAACTAGCTAGATAATATATCTTTTTATGCTTGTGGAACATGGCTGCACATTTTTTTATATACTTGTTAACGACTTTTTTCAATATGATATTAAAATGTGTAGTAAAATTTAGGGAAAATGGATTTAATTACTCCCAACTATCGTCTATTGGCGGATATCACTCTGAACTTTCACTTTGGCCAATAGCACTCCCAACTTTCAATTTAGTTTGTTCCATCACCCCCAAACTAATGGAGGTCTAACCTGGTTAGTCTTCGTGGCCAAAATGTAGAAACCAAAACTTTTATGTGGCCAAAATATAAAAACGAAAACTTAAGGGGCATTTTTGAAACTTATTATTATTATTATTTTAAATTCTATAAATCCCAACCCCCCCCCCCTTTTTGTGACAAGCCCACCCCCTTCACCGTCCACCACCTTCAAAGCAGCACCACCATCACCTTCAAAACTTCATCTCTATCCTCACCACCACCACCATCAAAACTTCATCTCCATCCAAATGAAGTTTGGGACAAACACATAACAGGTTAGATACAACCACTAACTTTACAATAAAGTATCAACCGAAGACGATTCAAGGTTTAAAATCTAGAAGCATGAAGAACTAGAACAATACCACACCCTACACCCGCTCAAAGACGATATATAGTTTTGTGACCCCTATTCACCTTCTTCTTCTTTCCAAATTTGCAACCAGTGGTTGTTTAACGATGGTTGTTGGGGGTGAAGGGGGAGACGGTGGTGGTTGGGGATGACGGTGGTTGTGGGGTATGACGGTGGAGGCGGTGGTTGTGGAGTATGACGTTTCTCACTTGTAACCAGGAGGAGGGAGGGGGGAAGGTTATGAATTAGGTGATTGAAGTTGTTTAAGGTGAAGGGTGGTGGTGGTGGATGACGGTGAAGGGAGGTGGTGTGGATGACGGTGAAGGGTGGTGGTGGTGGTTTAGAGATAGAAAAGGGTGGGGGTGGGTCTCTGACCAGAAGGAACGAAAGTTTTGGTTTTTACATTTTAGCCACGAAGACTAACCAAGTTAGACCTCTGTTACTTTGGGGGTGATGGAACAAACTAAGTTGAAAGTTGGGAGTGCTACTGGCCAAAGTAAAAGTTTTGAGTGATATCCGCCAACAGACGATAGTTGGTAGTATTAAAATCTATTTTTCCTAAAATTTACCCTCATTTTCAACTATGATTATGTTATATACTTATATTCAAAGTAATTAGATTTTGAAGAATAGTCATGCATAAGTATCTATCTAGGTACTACTTTTATTTATAAAGGACTTTATACTTTTTTATACCAAACAGTGGTTATTGACACCCGACAATTTAAATTGTTGGTCACAAGTTGTACTTTTATATAATCGTACGTTTTTAAATTGTTCATATACAACATCTTATTTTTTTGGGCCATCGACTTTGATGTCTTATAATAAGTGCTATTTTAGTTATAAAAAAAGCCCCTCAAACGATATTAAATTTACCTAAACCTCGAATCAGTTGTGAAAGTTTAAAAATCAAAACACTGAATCGCTCATAACTGAAATTAATCAGTTATGAAAATTAAAAACATTAGTTATAATTTGATTTTTTTTCCCATAGTCAAAAGGACTCATGCTCACCCTTATTTATTTGTGTATAGCAAATATATTTAACAAAACCCTTATATTCACTACAATAAATAACGGTCTGTTTGTAAACTAGAGTCAACAAATGAAACCGTTACATTCATTCATTACAATAAATAAGCCAACTCATGACTGAGTTAACTCGGATCATATGTTAGCAAAAGTGTTAAGAGTATACATCGAGGTAGACCAGCCGTTGGAATCTCACAGTAATATAGAGTCAAACATGAAGACAATATTGTATGAATTTTCAAGCAACAGCATAATATTATTAGCTGAGACAAGTGTAGCATCCAAGGTAATCTAGTTGTTTTTTTCCCCCACGGGCTTTTTTCTTAATAAAGTCAACGGATCTATTGTTGACTTTGTGTTAAGGTACAAACATTGTTCATATCACTACCAAACTCCAAAGGTTATTAGATGATTAGATCTTCATCCATTGAATTTTTATTAATTATACTTGTCTAAACAAGAAGTTCATTTATGGAATATACCCTACCTAAATGCTTTTTCCTCTAATTATCTATTTCAATATGTAATTGTTAAGTGTTTGGGTGTGTATATATTTAAGTAAATTGTTTGATTTTAATTCATTTACCTCTAAACTATCAGGAATATTGTGGCTTCAAGAGTATAAACAATACATTTTGTAATAGACCATCCGATCTGTTAAAAGATTATGAAAGTTGTGTTTAGATACAGATTTTATCCATCTGATTGCATCCACAAATTATTATATAACGTAAACTTCATAATATGTTTTATCCAATGTAAATAAACCGTCATCAACTTCCCCTAACCTTGCTCCTTAACAAAGTTTGCTTAAAAAGTATTTTTATCCTCAACAACACATTTGTCATCTTCGGTCCATCTCTAAGAATATCTAACTCTTTCTGACCCTCTCTAATAATTTAGGGTTCGGATAGAGGTCGATGAGAGGGTGAGGTCGTCAACAACCATGTCATCTTTTATTCTTTAATTTTTTTTTTTATTGCCAATTCTTCTTATGTTTACGGATTGAAGATCAGGTGTTAATGTTTCAGTCCCTCCGCGGCTCATAAGGACGAACAAGGATAGATCACCACCATCGAGACATATTTTATTAGCAACACGACGATGCATTCACAAATTAGAAAAACACTACACCAAAATCCTAAAAAGGCATTCCAAAAAAAGGAGATCATCATTACTAAAGCATGTAAATATTTAATTTGTTGAGATTAGTATCATAAAATGGAACCACTTTGATATCCAAAAGCATATTGTTTTTAGTCCATGTCTAGTCTCATCTACCTAGCTTATTAGCCACTCAGCCTTATATTCAACACCTACACTCAAGGACCATGGCTCTATGTGCATTGTCATGGTCCACAATTTTACCCACATCAAACACCTATAAGTTCCAACAACTAAACTAGTAGACCACCCCCTATGCACATAAAGAATGATAAAACCATTTCATTCAAGAATCACTTTTTTTAGGTACAAGTGTAACGGATAAAAAGCATTGAAGTTGTAAACAAAAAAATAAAAAATAAAAACCAACAACAAACAACATTTTCACTTTGCCCAAAAAAACAAAAATATTGACCTTTTCCTTCACATTTATACATATATAAAAAAAAACTAATATTTATTTTATAATATATTGACCCCCTAAGCATTGGTTTCTGTTATTTCACACCCCCTTGGAGTTTTGTCACTTGGTTTTTTCCCATATTCCGTCGATTCCTCATGTCTAAAACTTCTTCACATTTCTACATAACCCTTATTATGTTCATCAATTTCATCATTCACATTCACACTCACATTCACATTTTTTTACAATAATCCGCATCCATGGTGCGAATTATCGAAAATGGAGAGCAGTTTCGTGCTGATAACAACGGAGAACCCAATCCTGAACCTGAAGGGTCAGGGTTTGGCTTTGGGTTCTCCATAAATGATCACCTCGATATTTTAATCGAGGTGATGAAGCGACTTGATGGGCGATCGCTAGGGGCCGCTGCTTGCGTATGCAAGCAGTGGTATGCGATCGCCCATAATGATTCGCTATGGGAGCATTTGTGCTTCCGCACGTGTCACCACCACCGGTTGGTGTTAGACCAGTGGTGTCGGCATTGGGTGGGTATAGAAGGCTGTACATGGTGTGTGTACGGCCCGTGCTGAGTCGACTCAAGCGTAGACGACTCGGTAGTGAGTCTGAGGTGGTGAGACGAGTTTGGAACCAGCATGAAGTGGAACTGTCGTTGTCGTTGTTTTGTGTGGAATATTATGAGCGGTTGTTGGTCGGTGGTGGTGGGAGGTGGCCGGAGATTCGCCGGCGTCGTCGTCGTTGAAGTTTTTATGCATGCCCGTGAATGTTTGATGGTAAAAAAAACGACGTCGTTGGCTTGGAGTGTTTGAAGCTGCCAACTTCTACTAGTGGGTGTGACATTCTTTATTTTCTTCTTCTTTTTTTTTTCTTAAGTTGAATTTTCGATAATTATATTTTTATATTTTATAGAGAAATACATTAGTTATGGAATTAAAATTGTCTTGTCTACGTGTTTGATTTTGTAGTTGTTGTTGAGTCGATTTTTAATATTTTGTTTGTGTATGTTTAAATAAATCAATATTATGCTAGAATTATGTGATTGTTAAAGTTTGTGTATAACACTATAACTTAGTTTTTCTTAATATATTGTTAAAATATTAGTTTTATTTGTAAGGAAAAGAACATTTAATTTCAAGATATACCTGCATTTTGTTTTATTATTATTCCACTGTGGATTGAAATTTGTATAGTCGCTTATTAATTATTATATTTTTTTTATTCTAACTTTGTTTGAATATAGTTATCCTATTTTAACTTTAAGGTGAGGTTTTGCTTTGTATTTTAAAATCACTATGAAAACTGGATATGTGTTTAATTCTTTGTGAATATAGGAATCATAATTATAAACACATCTATTTTATTATGATATAAAATTAGAAAATGTGATGTAAATATTAATTACGAATGGGCAAATGTTTTTACTACATATCATGTCGATTTCATAAGCATGAAGACATAAGAAAATAATAAAAAGTTCGATAAATCCATAACAAAAAGTTCGATAAATCCTTACTCAGAAGGTCTATATATGGTCAATGTCAAAGATCAATCGTTGAGCATGCTGAATATATATATATATATATCATAATTTCTCTTAACAAATACAAATGGCAAGTATCCCAAGTGACACTATAATTGTCGGTCGTCTAAAGTTCACTAAATTAATGATCACCAAAAAGAAGATAAACAAAGGAGCCATGATGGCATGATGGATGATGGATCACTCAGCATCCATCGTCTAACAAGCGAACATATTTTTTTCTTAATAATGTTAGGGGTGTAAATGACACGTAGCGGTTCGAGAGTTATGGTAAAAAGCTCAAACGAGCCGAGCTTTAACAAGCTCGGACCTGAAATATGTCTCGTTTAGTTATCGAGCCCGAGCTTCAGCCTTACATACAAAGCTCGTTTAAGTTCGCGAGCCCAAACAAATGTTATATTTTTTTATTATATATGCAATTTTGTCCTTAAACATGTTCAATTTTAATTAATAATATTGGTGAGTTGAGCTTTTGCTCGTTTAAGCTATTGAAGTAAGCTCGAGCTAAGCTTTTAGGTCGTTTAAAATTATTTTCAAATTACCTCGAACCGAGCTCGAGCTCTTAGGTTTTACTCTCGAGCCAAGCTCGAGCTCGGAATAGTAGGCTCGAACCCAGCCGAACTCGAGCCTCAAAAAAGCATGACGATCCGAGCTCGAGTCTAATCGGGCTCGGCTCGGCTCGTTTACACACCCATAAGGGGTTAGTCATTTTATGCTAAGTCAAGATTAAGTGTAGAGAATGTTATTCAAGAAACATGAAATACCAAGTGAGAAAGGGCAAGACTAACACACCAAAAAGACTACGTACGATGATATTAGATCATTTGACAAAATATTATAAATTTTAAACTAAATGAAGTGATAAAAATATAATTTGTGTAAAAGAATTTCTTTGAAATTAAATAAAACCTTGTAAAAATTGTTTAGGGATTATATTTTGACTTGTAAATTTTTATAAAACCAAAAAGTTATAAAGCAAAAATAAGACTTTGGATTTTATTTTATACAGCAAGTTAAAGTTTTTTATAAAAAAAAAAAAAGAAAGAGTTACTAATTATAGCTAAGGTTATCTAACTTTTTTAGTATTTGTATAACATTGAAAAGGTTTAATTCTAATTAATTTATGTATATGTTTGTTAATATAATATTTTTCTCAGTGAATTATAATAACAATAACGTCACTGGTTTTTTTTTTTACTTTAAGATTATTATATAACAGTTCATTTAGTTTTCTAGTATATATGATAGTTATGATTGAATAATAAGGTATACAAAATAAAAAAATTATTATTTAAAATTATTTGCCAAAGTTAGTTTAAATAAAAATTGATTATATGATTGAATTTATTTTCTATAAATGCTAAAAAACATTGAATGAAACTTGTTTATATAATTTAATTTTTTTTGTGAAATACTTAATTAAAATTATAAGACTCGGTTATATAATTTAATTATTAAATTTGAAAGTATTTAGAAACTCAAAGTGATAAAATAAATATGAGAAAATAAAAGGTTTGATTGTATTTATTTGAAAACACTGAGGAGAGAGTGTAACCAGTAAAATTAATAAGATGGGTAGTGCATTTAGCAACACCCAATTAATAGTGTAAACTATAAAGTGTATATATAGTAGAAACAAAAAAAAATCCTATAAGAAATAGTATATAAATCACATTCAAGACTACACAAAATTTGTTAAGGCAGTCATAGTTTTTAAAAATCAATGAATCATTAATTATGAGAGAGAAATGAGTGCTTGAGAGTATTTGCAAGGATTTAGGAAGTCTAGTTTGTTTAGAAATATGGTATACATTCCGGAGGTCCTCCTGAGTTCAAATCATGTTGATGAAATTATTGTCAACAAACTTCATTGGTTGAAGTCTCATCTAAAGCAAAAAATTTCTAGGTTGAGCAAAAGATTTTATCATAGTAGGTCTTAAGGCAATGAGTTTCCTCTAAAATAGTAGAGGGTCGGGTCACCAGCACCATATGTGTTCACGGGTGTTGGTTGCCCTTTGCCTTTGGATTAACGCTGGTCATCTCACTCTTACGATCAACTACTGTAAAACGCCTTAATAAGTGACAACATTACCAATAACATTTTTTTCCTTTTTTATTTAAAAATAAATTAAATATTTAAACACCCAATTAAAATTAAAATTTTACCTAATACTGAATAAAATTAAAACTACATAATTAAAATTTTAACTAATACATGAACAAAACATAAATAAAATTTTAACTAATATACGGAAATAAATTAAGTTATTCCTTGTATGACTTGGGTTTTCGACAAAATAATATCCACTAGAAGTTGGTGACCTTTACCGCGATCACGTGACACTTAACTTTTTAGTTGTTGTCGTGTCTTCATTTTCGGCTTGCTCAATGAGATTCGTGAGAAATAGTAGGCCACTATTGCTTGAGAGTATATCTCGTAATCAAGCGGTAGAATGTATACTCCTAGATCAGCATCCATCTTGTAGTATAAAAGAATGGATGTAAAATTTATGTAAAAGTTGTATATAAAGGAAAATTAACGTAGAATTTGTGTAAAAAGGTGGTATATAAATAGAGTTTTAATTTTGAAACAAAATAATTTTTTAAACATTTTAACAGCTCCAAAGTTGTTACACAATAGTGGCAAATCATCAAACTCGATCGGTAAACACCACTCGATACACTACACGATTTACCTACCTTGAATCGTTAACGGCGATGTTCATGATCAGGTAGGGGGTACAAGAAACACCATACCCGAAATCGGCACGGCCTCCCTAAGATTACAAGAGTATTTTTCATTAAAATATTCTTCTCAAAGGGAGTATTTTAACATGCTTAAACCCTAGCAAGATGATGGAAGACTTTATGAATTGCTCTATTATTTCCCTACAGTTATGTCCGCTTACATACATTTAAAAACCCTTACTTGCATCTAGAGTTAGGGGTTGTTTGGTAGGATCTGTCTGATTAAGTGTTGAATCATTAAGATGGTTTGAATGGTTCAACGCTCTTTATTAGCTGAATGGTTAAGAGCTTAATGAAATCATTAAAGGATCTGCATTGTTCAACACACCCTTTGTTTATTACTTTCATGCCGTTAAAAAAATAGTTAGTTTTCACACATGCGAAATCTACGTGGTGCTGTCAAGATTTAAAGCCAGAGACTGGGTAAAACTACCAATAATAAACAAAGATAGTAATGTGACCAATTAAAACATCAAAAGTTATATGTAAAGAAATATTTACATATTTATCAATTATTTTTACAATTTCAGATGTCTAAACTTTAGTTTTAGTTATCATTTTACTTTTTTATTTAATATAGTATGTAATTTCATTTAGAAACCTATATTTACAAAGATATTAGTTGTGTATTTTATCATGTTCAACCTATGAGGATGTGACTACTAACATATTCTGATATATATTTAGCTTTTTTTTATTTACTTTCATGTGTGATTTCAAATACTTCCATTTTTAAGCTTTATATAATTTTTTTTGTTACATCGTGTGTAACACAAACGCATAACGTAGTTTTTAGTAAAAATTTGGTTAACCCTTTACGTTGAAAAACGTTATGTACTTGATAAACACTCTCTAAACTTAAGACCAGGTCTCCTGTGATATGGCCGGTGAAGAGCGTTAAACACCGCCTCGAGAGGCGTGAAAATGGGTGTTATGAGGCACTTGGTTATGCTGCTAACAGATGGTTATGCCGCTAACAGACGTGAGATGTGATTAGTGAGCCCTAACCTTTTTCCACCCATCACAATTACTCTTTCTTTTTTGAGTTAGTTGCCCATTTCGTTCCTGAGGTTTGATCCAGTTTGATGCTTCAGTTCAAAATATTTTTTTGTAATTGAACCCCTGACGTTTGAATTTTTGTGCTATTTTCGTCCATTTCACTAACTGGGTTTATTTTTTCTATTAAGTCAGGGGTATTATAGTCATTTTACCTATTTATTTTTGTTTTTTATTTTTTACTCACTTTTTATACAGAAAAAAAAAAAAAATCTATACATAAAACCCACATGCACACACACCCTCTCTAACACTACACCATCACCACCACCCACCTCCACCATACACCACCACAAACCACCCAACATAACCCACCAC
Organism: Ambrosia x helenae; assembly: GCA_030844895.1. Classification (NCBI taxonomy): domain Eukaryota; kingdom Viridiplantae; phylum Streptophyta; class Magnoliopsida; order Asterales; family Asteraceae; genus Ambrosia; species Ambrosia x helenae. The sequence continues at coordinate 22,152 of JAUTDX010004591.1, forward strand.
ACTCCTCATCCTCTCTCTCTCTCTCCCATGCAGTAGTGGGTCACTAAAATCACCATAATTCATACAACATTTGAATAAGACGCAAGCTTACCTGCCAAGCATGAGAAGAGTAGCCTGTGGGTTGGTCCCAAGTGAAATCGAGAACAACGAACAGCTGCCACCATCGCCTCCGTCACCTATAACCTTAACAGCTACACCATCCCCATCAGTTCCCTCACATTTTGCCACTTGAAATAGGGCAGGGGTTGGTTTTTGATATCTGCTGGGCCTTCTTCTCCTCACCCTCCCTCTTCTCCTCTCTCTCTCTCTCTCTCCCTCTCTCTCTCTCTTTCTCTCTCTCTCTCTCTCTCTCTCTCTCTCTCTAGCAACCTCATAAACACCACCAAATCCATCATCAATGTCACCTACCACCTCACTCTTATTATTATGATTATTATTATCATTTATCCATTCCCTTAATCTATGATTTACATCAAAATTGAAGCGTAAATTAATCGCGGGAGCGTTGAGTCGCTTTGCCTTTGTTAATCACCGGGTGCAACTAATAAAACCCCGCTATATATATATATGTGTGTGTGTGTGTGTTTACTTTCAATAAAATTACAAGTTTTTAATCAAATTTAGGGATCTGATGATGGCATGATATCTTTAGGCCTTTTGATCTTGATGACTCTGTAATCAGGAGATTACCTCAAAGGTAAGTGTTTTCCAAATTCCTTTCTTACTATGGTGGAGGGTTGAGGTACAGCTTTTCGATGATACAAACCTAGACGAACTCCAACACTTCTTCTCCAATGGACCTTCCTACAATGTTCTGATTAATACAATATCCAAAGCGTTTGATTTCTCATTGGTGATTATCTGATCCTTCATTCAACCTGAACTCTGTGTGTGTGTGTGTGAGAGAGAGAGAGGGGGATGGGTGTGTTATTTATTATATAAAAAAAGCAAAATGTTGAAAAAAATCTAACACAAAAATAAATAGGTAAAATAACTACAATACCCCTGACTTAACAGAAAAAACAAACCCAGTTAGTGAAATGGATGAAAATAGCAAGAAAATCCAAACCTCAGGGTTTCCATTGCAAATAAAAAAAACTTTTTTGGACTGAATTAGCAAACTGGACAAAACCTCAGGGGCGAAATTGACATTTAACTCTTCTTTTTATTTATAGTTTATTAGGTTTTTTAATAGTATTAATCAATGTTGTAGAACTCGCTAGGCACTAGTCGGTCGGGGGGGGGGGGACTAGCGATTAATCGGGATTAGTCAGGAAAAATCGGGATTAATCGGATTGTGGCTTTTATAAATAATTTTCTATTATATATATATATATATATATGCACACATTTTCATAGGTAAATATTTTAAATAGACATGTTTTAACCCCTCCTCGACCCAGTTTTTTAAGTATACTTGATTAATCACCAAAAATCTACTTGGTTGGGTTGGAAACCTGCCAGAAATTTATAGGTTTGACCAGAATTTGGTAGGAATAACATATTTTCTCCGTAATATTTTTGGAATCATTGATTTTTGGCCGGCTGACTAGGCCGATTACGTCCGATTGTGGCTGACTACCAATTAATGGACCAATTAATGAAGATTCTCAGTAACCTGTTGACTAGCGATTAATCACTCATTATTCACCGATTAATCCCGATTTTTACAATACTGATTTTAATTGGGTGATGAGTAGTTAAAACTTGTAAAACCGTCATATACTAAATGTAAAAAAAAGAAGTGGGTGGGAACTTACGTTTACATGACACTAATGTGTTAGACACTTTATATCGTGATGGTTAAAGATGTGACATGTTACAAATAGCCTTATATTATAGTGCAAATTTTAACTAATGAAAACCTATAAATGGTTGTTGCATTATCTAAGGATACAAGGGTTTCTCATCACACTATTACTAACCAATCTCATTGTATCACGTCATTTCTTCACAATCCATCACATTTTAATAGTTGTGGTCATCGCACCATCACACCATCACTAATTTTTTAAATAAACGATAACTAAATACCAACAATTTTTAATTTAAATTACAAATAAATTACAATAATAAAAATATACAAGTTAACATAAACAATTCTATATAATAACAAAGTAGAATGTGAACAGTTGTAAATCTTAATTGATGTGTTTAGGGATGTTTTGTTTGCTTTTTTTATTGGACACAACATCCTTTTAAAATATTAAACGTTTATGATTAGGAAAGAAACAAAAATGCATAAGTGGTACAAAGCATTGCAACCCCACTATTAACCTAGGGTTCAAGCCTAAGGTGTTTTTGTTTTATTTTTACTTTTATTTTGGTTTATTTGCCTTATTTCTTATTTCTTATTTTTTATTTTTTGTTATTTTTCAGCCTTTTATTTAACTTTTAGTTTGACTAATAGTAAAATTTATCATTCTTGCAAACTAGTAAATTTGTAACTTCTCATATTATTCATGGAGATTCTACAAACGAATATTTTTATTGATAGTGTTCTACATTCCCTTTATCCTAAATAATCATTAACCATTCTTTCATTATTTTGGCATTTGTTTAAGAGAAGCAATGCGGAGTTTAGAAATCGGAATTGACTGCGTGTTGTCCACATTTTAAAATACATAACCGCGTATTCGACAATAGATATGAATAAAAATTATGTGTTCCGCAGCGAAGCGCGGGTAATAAATACTAGTTAAGTAACAAAATTAAGTCACCGGTAAGTTTGGCTCGTTGAACTTGATATCTAAACTACCAACGTGTTCTATTAGATCAAATCATAGTTGATAGTGGGTTTGTTCATTCCTCAACTCCAAATAATATCAACGATAACATTAACCTGTGTCGGAGGGTCCTTAACGTAATCTGGAGATATCTCACACCCTTCTTTCGTTATGATTATATTATGCAATATGACATAGGCCTATGCAACACTCCTTATTTTTTCTTGATCATTCAAACGTACTGGTTGATCAATTATGTGTCATCTAGTTGTCAAAACACTAAACGCTCGTTCAACGTCTTTTCTCGCAAATTCATGTATCTTCATAAACAACATTTCTTTGTCAATAGTCGGAAACGAATAAGATTTCATAAAAACATACCAACTAGGGTAGATGCCATCAACAAGATAGAACCCACGTCTATATTGTCTCCCGTTCAATGTAAACGGACACGTCAGGGCGGTTTCTTGTAACTCGGTATCAAATAGCACTGTCTGATGCAGAACATTAATCCGTAAATCGTTCAACGCACGGCTTCGACCATAATTGTCGGTTTTTTTATGGTCACCTCTCATAAATTGGCCTCTCAAAGCCTTCATACAACTTCTCCAAACGACGTGCGTACAATTGATGCTACCGACCATCCCTGGAAGGTGCCATATACCTTCATATGTGGCGTACAAATGTGTTATGTCGTATCTAGTCGATCTTTGTAGATACTCTTTACCATATAACTTAATAACAACATTGCAAAAGTAGCGAAGAGATTCACTTGAAATTCAACTAGACATAGCTAAATATACATCATATTTGTCAGGAACGTTACCGGTTGCAAGTTGATGAATCGCGGAAGTGCACTTTTGTATCGTCATAAAAACTCTTTTTTCCCCTAGCATCGTACCCTTCTTGAATCATTCAATTGAGCTTCGATGTATCCCACAATCATTAAAAATAAATCTTTCGAAAAACGGAATGATTTTTAAACATCTTGACACTGTACTTTTCGTTCCAACAAAGTAAGCATTCATTAAAACTTCACTTGCCCCCACCGTTCACGTTGCACAATTGTTTCTTTCATCATCCCATGTCTTCAAGGTCTGCGGCTTCGCAAACCTTTGTAAAAAAATTCAAGAGAAGAATCCATCGAGTTGGACGAACTAGACGAGTCGAGTGAAACAAAGGGCCTTCCATTTGATATTATTTTTTGGATTTAAATGTGTGTGTTGTAGGTGTTTTGATTGTGGTTGTAGTATATTTATTGTTGTTGGTATAGCATATCTGGGTTTAAAAAGAAGTATATATAGCATTAATTGGAAAAGGTTTTTTTTATATCCCAAATGGTCATATGACCGTTGCCAACGGCCTGATCACGTCCGCGATAGTTGTCATGACTCGTGATGATTTGGCCAACGGAGCACCCGAGCGGTGTTTGCAATGGTCACGGCCAGCCCATCATAAACCGTTCCATGTGTCCTAACTATGTCATCAACTTTGTACGGAAAGTTGCGGTTAAAAAATAAAAAATACTTAAAAAAAACCTATCTCATCAACTGTCCAGCTACCAAAGGATATTAAGCTTAATTTTTCCATAACTGCTTAATGATCCATCGTTATGACAATCATGTTTTTTAACATGGAAACAAAAACTACTATTCTATCTAAGAGATATTTTACTTTTGTATCTATTTAATTTGCAAGACCAAAGGAAGATAAGGATAAGGTCAAGGTCAAGAGTGTTGATTAATTAAGTCTATCATTTGTAAACTTTATTACAGAAAAAACTTGTATGTGTTTGAAAGTACTGATTACTACCAAGTGAATGACAAAAAACAATTGTGATTACTTTCTTTGCAAAAGAAAAGCTTGTGGTGATTTCTTTCATATTCTAATAAAAAGTTATGTGATCTCTACAATCTTAAGAGTTATAGAGAAGTTTGTACACAATTATCTTTATTACATTATAGAGATTTTTTTAGTGAAGACAAACTCTTGTTAAAAATTAAGCTATAGATGTAAGGGAGGTTATTTAACATTCATCCAAATCACTAAGAATTCTTACATTCACGTGATATCCATTTAATCTTAAACTCTTTGCTTATTTGTTGTATATTTTCTTACCAAAACCTCTCCTGAACTTTTAGCAAGTATATTCAAACTCTTATTTTGATGGTTTTTTCTAAAACCCGTCCATTTAGTTAGATTTTTATAGACTTTATTTCATGAATTTTCAAAATCTTTATGTCAAGTTAAAGGGAATGATAATGGAATTAAGAGGCAAGGGGGTGGTAAGGTCATTTTCAGTGTGTGTGGTGGTGCCCATGAAAACGAGGAAAGCTTTAATTTTCGTTTCTATATTGGTGGTGCAAGGAATAGTAACAAAAGGATATATAATTGGAATTATTCCATTTGTTTTGCATTATGAAAGTAAATATTATTATATTATATTATTGGATACGCAAAATTTGACTATGAGTTTTTTTTTTTTTTTTAATAAACCAGATTATTCTTCGTTTATATGAATACCAACAAAATAAATGTACTAGTAAGTAGTATCTATTGATATAAGAATATGCAAAGTAAAAAAGAGTTTACATTTATTTATATTTAATTCCCATATTTATGTCTACTACATTTTGATTTTCAAAGATTTATATAGTTTCACATCTATCTTTGGTAACGTACTAACTAATATAAACATTATCATTTAGGAACAAAACAGAAGTTGTGTAATCATTTCATAACATCAAGATCAATCAACTAAATGTCCTTTTACAACCAAAGTCGTGTGATCATTCGAGTTGTTGCCCTCAAAACACTTTATGACCCTTGCATTCCATTTCAAGTTGTTAAGTTGGCGGATGTGGACACTCATGAGGATGCGGGTTTTCAGAAAGAAGATGAAAATAAATGGTGGGGTAGATGAATGAGACTTACAATAAAAGGGTTCTTAGAGTTAGGGATATCAATCGAACCTGAACCAAATGGATAAACCTAACAACTGACATATTTAGGACTAGTTTGAGGTCAAGTAATCAGGTATGAGACTGGTTGGGATTATCTTTTTTTTTTCGCTGGTTTTGGAACAGGTTTGGGATTTGGTGATGTATCTGTTTACTGGACCCGAGTACCCGATAAAGTGTACCCATTTACCTGATTGTATACACGATATACTTTTTATTTTTTAAGAGTAAAATGTCATTTTAGTCTTTGTTGTTTGGACAGAAATGTCTTTTCAGTGCTAAAAGGTTTTTTTTTCTCACCTTTGTCTCTAAGGTTTGCATTTTTTTTTTGTTATTTTCATCGATTTCACTAACCTCGTCTATTTTTAGCATTAAGCCAAGGGCATTGTGGACTTTTTACATTTTGGTTATTTATTTATTTTTTCATTCCCTTTTATACTTTTACAGAAAATCGGATAATAAACAATCATTTGCCCACTCTTTCTCCCTATCACCCTCTTTTATCTGCAAGAAAGTTTATCCACCATCACCCACCATTGCCATTCCACCCCACACCAGCCACCGCTAGCGAGCCCTACCACCACCGTCTCAGATTCTGACGCCACAATCCATCGAAAAAACCCATAAGGTCGGCTCGTTTTCAACAGTTGTTGGAAAAATGAAAACAAAGCGGGTGAGATCTAACATTGTCGTCGGGTTTGTGTAGCCAAACGATCATCTGATTCTAAACGCCACAACGATTGGGGTATATATATGATATATCAATTATTGACATACACTCTTTGTGTCATCTATGTATTTGTGTATTATTTTATAGAGTGAATTACAGATTTTATCTTTATACCAAATTTTAATACGTGCCTTTTTCTTTAAAATTGATGAATTTGTACTTGATGTTTCCAAATAGCACAGATTTTATCCTTTGTCACTAACCGAGTTAATTTTTTTGTTAACTCAAATCGCACAACGGTACGTTTTTTAGTCATTTTTACCTATATATATATACACATATTAATAGATAAAACAAAAAATAAAAAATTTACCCTTTCCTCTCTATATTGCCGCCACCCCCATTTGCCATCCACGAGCCACCACCAACCACCTGCCACCACCCTCTATCATTGTCGGAACACCACCTGGCCACCATAGTTGAAACACCGCAATTAGTCTCATTCGACTCATCAGGGCCCAATTCTTTATAGATCCGGTACATGCAGGGCCAAATTTGTTCACCTGAGCTTTGTCGAAAAACTCGTTGGAGCTCGTCTATTTACATAGAAACATGTATCATCAAAACCCAACTTGTAGATAGTCAGTTTACTTAGAAACGAAAACGCATGTGTTGTTGTAGACTTACTGGGATCTTTTCCGAACTTGGCCAGAACCCTAGATGCTTATCGATGTTCATTTGTACCTCCATTTGCGATTCTCATCATAGTTGTCACTCTGGCCGACATCCTGTTGGGAACCAGGTATCCATTTTAGTTTAGTTTTTTAAAATCTATATTATAAAGTATATAAAAAACAAATAACTATTATTAGTTTATTCACAGCACAACATCGTGATCGACAACTCACAAAATAGTTAAATCCCAACAACAGTGATTCGGTTACACGTTAATGAGACAATTAAAGAAATTCAACCATATGGGTTTTTAGGTTTATACAAAAATGTGGATTAACAAAAGCCGCTAAGTTATCGAGTAAAAGTTTAAAACTAGACAACCTTAGTTACTAGTCTTGGAACAACGAGTTCAAAAACATCCCAAACATTGTATGTTTAAATAAGGGGAATTGGGTTTTAATAACCAGAACTATGTGAAATTGGCCACTGGAACCCTAAACTAAAAAATTGGTCATATATAACCTGAAACTATTAACATGGTGGAATCTAGCACCCAACTAACTGACGTCGTTAGATGGGTTGCTGATGTGGCAAGAATTGCTGACATGACACGATGGTGGGGCCCTCATTTAAACCAGTGACATGCTGATGTGTTAATACCCATTGAAACAAAAATCCTAAAAAAAAAAATACATAACATCATTCCAAACCTCTTCTCCCAACAGCTTCATTCTTCTTCCTCTTCATCCACCTCCTCCTCCTCCCTCTCACTCCACAAAAACAAAAACCCACAAACCCTAACTCTCATCCCACCACAAACACCAAAAAACAGAAATTAAAAAGTAAACCTTGAGGAACATCAACACCCCATGAGACAGGTTATAAGATTAACACTAGCCGATGACCCATCATTCTCTGTGGACAAAACAAAGGAGGATTCACGGTGATGATCGCTGCCATTGTTATTATTATTATTATTAAACGCAATCCACACACATCATCATCTTCTTCATAACACGATCCTAGGGTTTGTGAAGAATAACAAGCTTTCGTTCCAGATATACAAACGATCCCACCATCTACAAACGTTCCAAATCTATAATCGATTAATAAAGAGGGATATAGGGATGAAAGGTATGAAGGTGTGGAAGATTGATGGACGGTTGTTGTGGAAGATTGGATTGATGGACGGTGGTTGTGGAAGGCTGTGGAAGATTGATGATGATGATGTAGGTTCTTAACTTCTTATAAAATGCAGATCTGGTTTTTTTTTTTATGATGATGATGTGATTGTGGCAAATATATCAGTTTTTTTTAATGAAATGCCATGTGGATTGACACATCAGCATGTCATGTCAGCAACTGGTGCCACGCCAGCACAAGCTCACTAACGCCGTTCAGTCAATTGGGTGTTAAATTACAACATGTTAATAGTTCAGGTTGTATATGGCCAATTTTTTAGTTTGGGGGCCAGTGACCAATTTCAAATAGTTCAGGTTATTAAAATCAAATTCACCTATAAATAACGCACGTCTAATTATTTCAAAATCCATGATGAGTGATTGAGCGGAAGCGTCCAAAAGTTCTAAGTGTTTGGGTTCCTCGATGTCGTCTTCACATCCCAAAACATATGCCCATACCTAAGGTTTCACCATGGCGAACATACCATAGGTTAGTTAGGAAGTGTAAGAAATAAACAATAACCCACATATAAACCGGGTATTAGATTTGAGGTTGAAAATTATAACAAAAATGTTGTGGCCAAGAGACGCTGTAGCCTACGGTTCACGAGCCATAGCCTACGGTTCATCTTTCTTTTTAAATCACCACGCCGTAAGCTACGGTTAGCTTACGGTTTTAAACAAACTAATTGTCTTGCTCTTAGAGACCGTAGCTTACATCCACCAGCTGTAGGCTACGATCTGGAGCTATTGTAAGGCAACGAAATATTATACTTAACCAAAATTTCATCAACAAAAGGCTGCATCTTTTGCCACAACTAAAGACTATATTTTGGATACCTCTTGGACTCTTTTAAGACATGTTTAACGGCATGTTACACCCATTCCAAACATACCTATAAACAAATCGGACTATCACATGATTCTAACCTACAATATGGGACATCTTATTCAATTCAATTAGTAATAACCAACCTAACATAACTTCACATTGTTATGAACCT
>JAUTDX010004592.1:0-37327 GCA_030844895.1 Ambrosia x helenae
TGTGTGTGTATACTAGTAGGAAACTCGCGCGATGCCGCATGTGTGATAATAACATTGCGATACTTTATATTTGACTTTATCGATCCTCTAACTCAGTGGCGTCCTTGATGATTTACGTATTTATTTGAGCCTTAAAAAATATGGCCCTTAGGCTTTATAAATGGGTATTTGGGCTTATAAATGTTATGGGCCGTATGAGTTAGCAGTTTTACGTTTTAAATGGATTATCATTAGGCTCAACTTTTAAGTGTTTAAATGAGTTTTCTATTTAAAAAAAAAGATATACACATATATATATGAATTGTTACAACAACAAAAGTTGTGCCCTGATAAAAATGGGCCCTAAACTCCGTGGACTCCCTGGCTTGACCCATAGCCGACCATGCTCTCGTTATGTATTGCATATAACCATAACCGAATTCATAACAGAGTAACCATAACCGAAGTTTGGTTATGGTTAAGGAAATTTCATACCGATCTAGCGGTTATAGTTATGATTAATGATAAAAAACTAAACAAAACCGATCCATGCACACCCTAGTAAAATCTTGAACTTGCTAGTTTTAGTTAACATAATGCACTTAACTTTATTTTGGTTAATTACTTATTTTTAATACATTAAACATATATTTTTGGACCCTTTTAATTTAATGTTCAAGTTTTGTTACTGAATATATGTCACTTAATAATTATCCTACCTATTAATGAACAAACTTCATGAATAGTAACTTTGATAGGTGTTGGCGTACCATTGGTTGTTTTTTGGTGGTGCTTCCATCTAATTCGCCTGTCTGGGCGGCCATGTCCTCTTACCAACTTAGATCCACGTGTCCATCTATCTAACTCCCCAACACAGTCTGACCATCTTCTTTTCCTCTTCTTTCCCCATTCACCACCGTACACACCTCCACATTCAACCACAAGCTACTGTCATATCTTTCCCAATATTAGTTTTTTTTACTGACTGCCGACCTATGAAGAACCACGATGGCGGCGGTTACTCCTCATTGTGTCGCGATGGCATTGGTAGTTGGTGGTTGTAGACTATTTACTTATCACAACTACCTATTAATGAACAAACTTCATGAATAGTAACTTTGATAGGTGTTGGCGTACCATTGGCTGTTTTTGGTGGTGTTCCATCTAATTCGCTGTGTGGGCGGCCATGTCCTCTTACCAACTTAGATCCACATGTCCATCTATCTAACTCACCAACACAGTCTAACCATCTTCTTTTCCTCTTCTTTCCCCATTCACCACCCGTACGCACCTCCACATTCAACATATCTTTCCCAATATTACTTTTTTTACTGACTGCCGACCTATGAAGAACCACGGTGGTGGCGGTTACTCCTCTTTGTGTCGTATTTGGCATTGGTAGTTGGTGGTTGTAGACACTTTACTTATCACAAGCTAATTCCATTGACGGAGACACAAAGGTACAAAGGTATGAAGTTGATTGAATTTTTGTTTGATTGTAATTGTTTGAAGGACGATTTATTTTGTTTTTGTTTTTGGGTTTTGATCAAGAAAATGATTATTATGTACAAAGAATATATGCTTAAAAAGTAGAAATCAATTTGGTGGTAAAGAACCGTCATCGTTTTGGTTCACATCCAAGCTTAGATAGTAATTCTTGAAGAATCTTTATTTTTGCTCTTTGAGATGCTACCAAACTGAAACAACATATTATATGCTACTCAAGTTATTTGGTCTAAAAAATTTACATATTTAAAGTGTTTTTATGCCTCATCATGTATGCCCTCAAAGTAGCTTCGTTTTATCTGTACATTCGCTAAAGAAAGAGCAAGTCAAATTAGGTTGAGGATTGATGTTTCTCTAAACCCTAAAGGTGAGCAGCAATTAGGTTTAGAGAGTGAAGGATGGTGGCGATGGCGGAAGAAAGCGATGCGCCGATGCTGATAAACAACAAGGAGGGGTGATCGTGACAGAGGCCATGCTACACCATTGGATTCGTAGTAAACAAGGTTAGGTTTAATTATGCGACCTAAGTCATATCTCTCCAGATTTACTTAGCAAATTCATCTATATGAAGTTATTGAACATTGATATCCTATATGTATTTCATCGATTTCGATGGCATGTACGCATATTGAATATTGAAAGCAAGTGAAGAAACCTAATGTTACGGCGAGGATCGATGCTGGTAAGTTGAACAACTTTGTGTCAAAAGTCCTCTCCTATGGCTAGGTCGCACCTTTCCTTTGTGTCGGTTGAATACGATTTTAAATTTTTATATGAAAGTTAGGTGGTTACTTTCGTTAAAAATAACTACTTTGCGTTTTGGTGACGACCAAATCACAAGGCGCGTTTTGGCGACAATCAAATCACAAGGGGCGCAACGCGCGCCAACGAACCCCACTAGTTTATACAAAAGACATGGAATGAACTTTTATAACATATCCGGGTTGATATTTTATCACACATGCAACATGCGGAACCATGCAAGGATCAAAATTAGTACAGTTTCGAGGAGACTATTCTTATGCATATCAGTCTCAACTAAGAGGGTGTTTGGGATTGAGTTACAAAACAACTTATTGACTTATTGGCTTTTTTCGGCTTTTTCCAAAAGCCAATAAGTCAATAAGCTGTTTGTGTAAGCCAAAAACACTTTTGGTTTTGCTTTTCAATAAGGGTGGAAAAGTTGTTTTCAAGAATTCAGAAATCTTGGCTTTTGGTCATTTTACACTAATAAGCTAAGCCAAACACTTTCTAAAAAAACAACTTATTGACTTAGTGACTTTTCCACCACAAAAGCTAATCCAAACACTTTTTTTTAGAAACTTTTTTTAAAAAGTCATAAGTTTAATAAGCACTTCTGACCGAAAGCATTTTTGAAGTTAAAAAAGCAATCCTAAACACCCTCTTACATCAACTACCACCAGTGGTGAATGTTAATATAAAAATAAAATTAAATTTTACAACAATAGCATTAGCAAAAAAATTGTTAAATCCTAAATTTTTTACTTTGGAGTCAATAAAAAAACACTTGAAACATTAGGTCAAGTCCTAATCGATAATCAAACAAACGTAAAACTATTACTAACACTCGACAAGTTTTATTATGAAGAAACTAACTCAAAACTTCATACAAACCCTATCTCAACTGAATTGGTATATATACCTAACATATCACGTTATACTATAACTAGGATTATAATCATTTTTCGTAATAATCTAATAATTCCTAACATCAATCATATAGGGAACTTGATCATTATCCACTATTAATTAATTGTTTGTTGTTAATTCACCAACAATCACTCCCTGAATTTCAGAGTCGTATAGGGGAGATCTTCAACGCAAATAACGTTTCTTTTACCTTGATTCTCATGGAACTTCTCTTGATCTCTAGCGGTGTTTTTCGGCTCGTTCCTAGCTCGAACATTCTTGCAACCATGTACACGACTAGTCTTTTGTCCACGACTTGTTTTTTGGTCATAATAACTCGCACCACCATTAACTCAGCTGCGAGCTTGAGCAAACACTTTCTTGAATCTTTCTTGGATTATTGCACGTTCCCACATAATTTAGGTTCATCTTTGATTTAAACTGAGATCAAAACCATCCATGTTTAATCTAAACAAAATCCCTTATTAAACCAACTCGTTTAACTCAACAACTTTGAACCTTACTCGATCAAGTTAGCCTCACTTACACTCTGTTCCAGAGTTTCATTAAAGGATGGAAGAGAAAGGATCTCCCTCCTCTTCCTTTCTCTCAAATTCCTTCCAAATTGGAAAAAATCACCCTAAAAACCTCTTTATTATCCTTCTCATTCCCTCCCTTTCCCTCCTACAAAAAACTCTGGAACACATTTTTTCCCCACTTCCTTCCCAATCCTTTCTCTTCCCTTCTTTAATGAAACTCTGAAACAGAGTGTTAAAAAATCAGCCGCCTCTTGCATAACCGAATTGTTGTGCAAAAAAAGAAACCTTACTTGCTTTTAAATAATATTTTGCTTTTTTTTTTCTTTTTCTTTTCTTATCGAATTCCTCGTGAGCAGCCAAGAAGATAAACCCATCTTTTGACTTTGGGTTATCTATTACTTTTACTTTTTTTAACGGTGAATTTCAATTTATGCAATCATAACTCGGATCCCTCACATTGGGAGTCCCACCACCCTACTCAAACTATGTCTTAACCAGGTCCACACTAATTTCAGAGTCTGGCTGGGCGTTCACAAGGAAAACGATACAGGTATTCGCGCGAGTGTTACTTTTAATTTCTTCAACAATCCTCAGCATCACACATCAATTTATTGAGAAACCAATTTTTTACTCTAGCTTTTACTCATCAATAGTCGTTCAATCGGCCACCAAGTTAAATCGACTTTTGTAGAAAAAAGTCGAGATCACAAGCTTGACTGCGGTCTTCAACAACCCAGATAAGAAACCAACTTGTTTCCTGAGTTAAATATGTGCACATGAAGAACCTACTCGTTGCACGTCGCGATAACGGTTCCACACCGTTGCTCCAACCAACTAGTACCGGCGATCTCGAATGCTCGTTTGCAATGGCGAAGGATATGGGGGCCAGGGGGTGCCCCGCCCCTCTGTTTTATTGCTCGATGTTGACAGTTTGCGGTTTTCGTAGGTACTTTTTATATGAATTGAGTCCGTCACTCACCAATTAGATCTTCTGGCCCCCACCGATAGGAATAAAATTGGGTCTCATGAACCTGGCTCTGATACTAATTCAAGTCCCAATCGATAATCAAACAAACATATAATAAATTGTCACGAACACCAACAAGTTTTATTAATGAATAAACTAATTCAAAATTTCATACAATCCCTACATGGCAGAATTGGTATATATACTAGCAATGCCCCTCCCTCATGCGGCCTATAACACCCAAGGGGACGATGTTGAGAGCGTTATCAAACTCATTCATTTCCCTATAATGTTCATTACACATGGTCTAAAGTTGTGAAAAAATACCGATAAAAATTTGTCCTAGTGGCATTTTTTATTGGTTTCTCATTGGACAAAAATTTCGCCCACTTGTGTATCTGTGTCCTATTGGCTCTTGCACTCCATATCCAACATTTTGATGTTAGGGGGGAAGGGGCACTCCACATCCAAAAAAGTGTTTAGTGGCATTTTTTTTTTTAACCAATTATGCACTATCACATCATTTAACTCATTTACTTCACTTAAACACTTTTTTGGATGCATCGCTTAACTAATTCAATTCACTGAAATTTTTATTTTTTTAGTTTTCCTTTTTTTTAATTACCGTTTTTAAAAAATGACCGTTAGATTTAAAAGAACCGTTTCTAAAAAACTAAAAAATAAACCGTTCCATTAAAATTAAAGAAAACACAAGAAACATCATTTAAAAAATAAACATACAAACACCTAAATTTACTCGTCGCCTTCATCCTCCTCGTCATCTTCAACCCAATAACGCTCCCAATCGTATTTCGCCGCTATTTCTTCTTTACGTTTCAAAACCAAGTCCAAAGATTTACCTTTGAGGTGCTCGTGCGGTTTTAAATACGTATTCAAGTCGTGGTCATACTGCCTTTGTCTCAACAATTCGCGTTGTTCCTCTAAAAACGCTAAAGTTTTTTCGCCTTGTTGAGATTGTAGGGTGACCAACTGGTTCAGTTTATCTTCTCTCATCGCTCGGTATGACCCAAATTCGTCAACCCGGATGATTTGCTTGAAGACTCGGCGGCGACAGCTTTCTTATTTTTTTCGTTTGGGCCTCGTTGGGTTGGTATCTTCGTTGAGATCCGGCATGTGGCTAGTGGGGTGGAGTCGTCGGGTGTGGAAAAGGCAGTCGCCTGATAGTTGACGCTTTCTGAAGACTTTCGTCTCTTGTCGGAATGACTATCAGATGGTTCTTCACCCGTCAACACTTGCTTTTTCCACTTGTCGTGATCTTTTACAATCTCACATGCCACTTGATGATTAAAACAGAAGGATGAGTTTTTTCTGTAATCTTTCAACGCCGTTTGCATGATATTAAGATCACTACATCCACTCCCTCGTAAGCGTTCCTATATTCAAGCAAGTAAAAATATATTTTAGAAAAATTTATATAATTAAATAAAACCGTAAGTTAAATATATCATAGTCGTTACCGCTTGTTGATGAAGGGCATTGATGAACGAATTCATTTGTGGGTTCATGGCGGTCCATTTAGAAGTAATTTGATCAACTGTTCTGGTGGATCCTCCCAATAGTGCTGCGTAATTTTTTTGGACCGCCTCCAAAAACTCCCTTTGCTTCTTTGATTACTCTTCTCCCTGTTCTCCGACACATAACACCAAGCTTTTGCCAAAGCAACCTCTTGTGTCGTATTCTACTTCACAGCTTTTGTTCGCTTCCCAAAGCCCCCCCCCCTGTCAACTTCTACAACTTGATCCTCTACACCAAGCATCTCCTCCGCTTCATCACCTAATTCTTCATCTCCATGTTCCTGCAACTGTGTCTCTGGCACAGTTTCTTCCTCCTCAACGTCTTCGTCATGTAGGTGGAGCTCGAACCCAAACCCGAACCTCTACCTCGACTATTAGAACCCCCAGATTTAGATTTCGAGGTTCCCCTCCCACTCTTCGAAACACTCTTAGATTTCCTTGGATCCATTTGTTTTGTTTGTGTTTTAAAGTTGTTAAATAAGTTTTTGGTTATGTTTTTTTTATTTAAACCGTCTACAATATATATTTTGCAAAATAACGGTCAAAAAAGGAATAAAATAATTACATGAAATCGACCGTTGCATTAAATATGCTTCATTACCATCCCGTTAGAACGAACCTGAATTTGGTTCACTAGACCCCTACCAACACTGGTAGCGGCGGTGTTACCATGTTGGTAGTGGGGTACCCGTGACTAATTCGGGTCCCCCCCCCCCCCTCCTCCCCCTTATATTTCAATAGAAAATATTTATTCCACAATGGTTGGTCCAAATTTTATTCTGCTGATTTTCCCATAAACAAATCCATATATTATGGACCAAATCTTGGGTGATTGGTATTTAGGCATGTAAAAGGTAGGTTAAACTTTTGTAGAGTTCAGGGAAAGTGGAAGAGAAAGAATTAGACACTGCAATTCTGCACATGATAAGTGGTCCTAAATAGTCACATGATGCAATCTCTTTAAAATCGAGTTTATGCAAATGTTCTTACATCTACAGTGTTTTTCAAGTTATGACAAAAGAGGAGAAGAATGAGATGAAAAGATTCAAGAATTCTGTTGCAGACACTGACAGTACTGATCTTATTAGTAATGAGGCTGTTTGTTTTTTACATCTTTAATTTGTATAGGTTAAAAAGATGCATGATTTATAGGCACATACAAACATAATATAGATTTCAAAGAGTAAAGAAAAAACAAATTTATTAGCGAACTGAACTTGTATAATGGACCACGTACGTAGCACATAGGGAGGAGACGAGTCTAGACACTAAGGTGTTAGGCGCATCATTGTACGTGAATTAATCATGAATTTGGCAGACCACTTGGTAAAGGAATTAGCCATGGATCTAGTGCATAATTCGATAATGGAGATGGGATTAATTAATTGCGATTTCAATTACTATTGTAAGAAATCGGACCAGGTTTTAATGTTTTCTTAGATGAAAACATGATGTGTATGAACAGTAAATAAATGTTGACAGTTTTGACCTTTACAATATTCCAGTTTTGGTATAAATGACTTTGACAGTTTTGTGTAAATCATATTAAGGCATTTCACTAAGTCAAGAAAGACACATAGTGACATATCAGCTTTGAAGAAAGCTTGTCATTATCAACTTCAAATATTTTCAATAAGACAACTTTCAAAATGCATGGTAGAACAAAACAAGTTGATGACTTACATAATAAATTGCCAATGATCTCCAGCCCAGCTGGTTTGAGGTGGGAAGGTTTACCTCCTTGGAGGGTTCCTGCCCGGGTTTGGTCTCAGGTTCGATTCCCACGTTCCACCAAAAAAATAACCGTTGGGTTTGAAAGGAGAAACCCGTGTGGTTCTTATGGGATTCGATCCTGGGCATGGTCGCTTTGCAACACATGATTTACCGCTGAAACACTACTCTCCAAAAAAAAAACTTACATAATAAATTAAGATATACGGAGTAATAGTTTTGAGTGAAACTGATACGGAGTACAAAACAGAATGTCAATAACATTAAAAGAGGTGCCCATTTACAACGTGTTCTAAATTTGACAGATTTGCCAAAAGAAAAATTAAATTACAAAATTTTCTATTTAATAATTCACACATTTTAGATAGAAAAAGATTGCGTTGACGATTGCTCAAAATATGGAAAAATCATGACTGGCATAATCAAAGCCTTAAATAAAGGAATTCAGGTCTAACAGTAATTTGACCAAACCACCTATGGTGTTCACTTGACGATTTGGCTCGCCGAGACCTTTATGTCCGTTGTTTATTGGCCTTGTAACTCTATTCCTAGCCCAAGTTATGCACATTTGAAGTTTGGGCTCTCAAAGACACCGGGTTCGAAGAGGTGTCGGTAGGGCTGTTCACGAGCCGAGCCGATCCGAGCGAGCTTTACTCGTGCTTGGCTCGTTTACAAATCGAACCGAGCGGAGCGGCTCATTTACAATCGAGTCAAAAACCGAGCGA
The DNA here is from genome assembly GCA_030844895.1 of Ambrosia x helenae. Taxonomy (NCBI): domain Eukaryota; kingdom Viridiplantae; phylum Streptophyta; class Magnoliopsida; order Asterales; family Asteraceae; genus Ambrosia; species Ambrosia x helenae. The sequence goes on from JAUTDX010004592.1 coordinate 8,633, forward strand.
GCATTCTTCGAGCGCAATTTCTTCCGAGCGAGCGCCGAGCGAGAATCGAGCGGAGAGTAATTTTAACAACCATAAAATTGGGATGTTTCCTTGGATGATTTCATTGTCCGATGACAACTAAGGTCAAACTGTCTGATAGTAACACTAATATTGAGATCCAGGTGTTCGAAGATGAGGCTTAGGTTGAGACTGGTGAGGTGATCAGTTAACGCAGAGAACAACTGTTGAATTGTGACGTAGGGTTGTATTAAGCAACGATTAGCGATCGACGACTAATACCATAAATAAGTCAAGATTGTCACCCCATGAATTATGGTTTTACTATTAAACTCAGTGTTAAATTTTTTATTAGGTTAAGTGGAATAGTTATATTTTGTTTGCATATATTGAGTCAAACCCAATAAAATGTTATATATAAAGCTATAAATATATATATATATATATATATATGTAAATTGTGTGTATATTTATAATTAAATATATAAAAAAATAGATAAAAATGTATTTGAGCCGAACCAAGCCGAGCGGACCTTTGCTCGTGCTTGGCTCGTTTATAAACCGAACCGAGCCGATCGGCTCATTTACAACCGAGCGGAAGATCGAACGAGCATTTTTCGAGCTTTTTCCGAACGAGTGATCGACGAGCATCGAGCGATTTGAACAACCCTAAGTGTCAGGCTAACGTGGGTACATTTCTACAATAGATTGTTTCCTTGGTGTCTTAGAGCATGTCGTATTCATAATCTTTTTTTTTTATCCTCCTACTCAAAACCATAACCTTTATTCCTAACTTCTAAGGCTGGTGGATGTAGGGATGGACCTTTAAGGGAGGACTACCATTCACATAAGTTGCCACGTCATCAAGGATGGTAGTCATCCACAAGTGAACTAGCCAAGGGTGCGGGGACCCCCCCACCCCCCACCCCGGCTATATAATTTTTTTTAAGTACTAAAAAAATAAAAATAAAACATTCACAGCCAGTCACTGGAACCTGTCACCTTCTTCTCCGTTTACCTTCTCCTCCTTCTTCTTTGTTTCTCGCCCAGAAGCCAGTCACCGACGATCTTGGTCTTCCGAAATTGTTGCCGGTGATCTGGGCCTGCCGGCGATCATGTTACGTGGCAGTAGTGCAGCTTTTAAGAAAAAAAAAATTAGTAAAACAGCCCCGTCTCGAACGTCAATTTGAGACATTTTGGCCAAACCAGGGGCGGTGTGAGACGGTCCGGACTCGCCTAGGGACAATCCCCACACCAAATAGCCTAAGTGCCTAACATTTTTAAATGATATGCGCATATGGATTGGGCTTCGATATGAGTTTGTATTGGGTCATACTCATAAAGATATCCTTCACAACATCTTGAGATGACAAGTTCTAGCCCCTCATTGTGTATTTGAGTGTGTATATAATAGGATATTGTAAATGCAATTATTTAACTTAAATCAGTTGCTTCAAGTAATCATGATTAGCGTTGTTAAAAGGACATTAGTGCGCATAAAGCAAACGAAAAGAATAACAACCACCCTTACTAATCATCACCATCACACACACCCTAATTTTATATAACACATCGAGCCCATCACCTAATCATCATGAAACGATTGGGCCACCATCTTAGTGTATAAAAAACATTCCACACTATTTATACAAGTACCAAAAACCAAACCAATGCATATTATTTACCATGTTTAGAAGAGGGGCCATCACTATCTCAGTGTTTGCCAATTCCACCACCATGGTTGGGTGGTGCCGCCCAAGGAGGAGGCTCAGGAGAAGGAGTAGAACAACGGTTAGACTCGGAAACAAGCATAGGAGGGTTTGCATGAGGTGGCGGCCCATGGTGCAGTGGCGGATGGTAGCGTGTCCATTTGTGATTTTGAAGAAGTTTATAATGAAGATGGTGTCCGAAGGGCGGTTTATGGAAGCGTATTACTTGTCGCTGCCAATTCTCCGCCCACAACTCTTTCCAATGTGTTGATTTTCCTATGCGATTAGTATATAGGGATAACATGACCCTCTATCCAAAATTAAGGCTTCATAAGGTTGTTTACTGTATTATTAGAATAAGTTGTCATATATACGAATATATTAACTTGTCTAAGTATCAAATTAACAACACAAAGTATGTTACATTGAAATGATTTAACATTGACGTTGATATTTGAGAATTAATATGGATTCAGATTCTTTTCAAGTTATCAAAAAGAGAGAAAATAAGATTAAATGATGTACATGGTCGACCTGAGGGTCTGCCGAGAGAGCGACCACACAAGACTGCAAAAATTTTAAGTTAATTCTTATTAAATTGTTATATGATTATGATATCCGGTATTTAAACACGAAAATTGTTATGCAAAATTCAAGCTGAGCACGAGCTAGCGTTGGCTCAGCTTGGTTCGGCTCTGCTTGTGAACAACGTAGTATAAAACAATTATTGTCGTACCAATGAACTGTATTTCTATTTATAAGTTTATATTTTAATGGCTCGCTTTTACTAGTCACACAACTTTCGAAATTGCTAGACCAGCTCTGATGATATATTAACAGAATTACAATATTTATTATATTTGTCGAGTTCTTAGCTTTGTGTGTGTTTTTTTTATTAGTAAAATATGTAATAAAAGAGTTGAAGTTGGGTTTAAGGACGTGTGTTGAACACGAAGCCTTAGCCTTAGCCTTAGCTAATTAGTTCGCTTGTTTTGCCCTTGAATACACTACTTGTTGAAAACAATGGTTAATATCTCTTTACATATATGTAATTTTTAGACATCATTTGCTTATTTGACACATATAACATATAATATACTGACATGGACAATCTATTGTAAAAATAGACACATAAGCAAAATATATGGATCATTTTTTTTATTTTCTTTTGTGATGTGGTTATTTTGTTATTATTATTTTGAAGTAAAGTGCACGGATGGTCATTGTGGTTTGTTCAAATTTAAACTCTGCTCCTTAACTTTTGGAAATTACACGTATGGTATCTGTGGTTTGTATTTTGTTTCAACGATGGTCCTTGACCCTAACTGTCGTTAGTTTTGGCTATTAAGTTTGGTCATGTGACTTTCACGTGAGGGCAATATGGTAATTTCAGTGTAAATGTTAACCCTTTGCAGCTCTGGTCCCTAGATGTCAGTTTACACCCTATAAGTTTCCCTCCTAATCTATGAGTTTTCATCTTCCTCACACAGTTCAATCGTCGTCATCAGCAGGATTCATACACCATTCAACGAAATGCCTTGGTCGATTAGGGATAGGCACGATAATTTTGACCCTGATGAGAAATATGGTAAGTTTCAGAGTCTTGATGCTTTAACGTCGATTATAAACTTCGATTTTAAAATTTTCACTAAATGTTGATGCTTTCTAAGCCTAAATGCTATACCCTAACTGTGAATGCCATGTAAACCCTAAATTTTCGTACTTTTTTCACAGATGGAAAACCTAATAACTTCACTGCCAGACTACATGTTGGAGGTCTGTTTACGAAGACTCCTGGAAGAAGGTATGTATTAGGTACTGTAGTTTACGTAGACTGGTTGGATATAGACGAGTTTTCTGCACACGAACTAGATTGGATGATGAGGGAGCTAGGTTTGGAGAAAAAGGGGGAATTATACTACCATTTTCAAATACCAGATATGGATTTGGACACTGGTTTACGTGCTTTAGGAAATGATGCTGATGTGCTAAATATGGCTAAATATGTGGGTGAAAATAATGTTATTAACTTCTTTATTGAACATAAAGAGACTAGGGTTGATAGTTATTTGAAGTCACCTACTGGTTCTAAGGTTGTTATTGAAGAAATAGAGGATGTGGGAGGTGTTGTTAATAACACTGTAAGGCCTAAGAAGTTGGTCCCTAAGAGGAGACTATTACAGGAGTATGGTGGTGAGTCTTCTAGAGTTCAAGACAATGCTAGTGTGAATGAGAAAGATAAGGCTAGTATTAATGTAGAACAAGTTGATGCTGCAACTAAGGTACATGATGCTACTTTCATAGATGGTTATAACTTTGATGATATAGACATTTCTAGGGAATTTCCAAGTGGTAGTAATGAGGATGATCATGAGGTTGATAATGTGGTTAATAATGAGGGTGTTCCAACTGTTGGTAATGAGGGTGATCATGAGGTGGATAATGTGGTTCATAATGAGGGTGTTCCAACTGTTGGTAATGAGGGTGATCATGAGGTGGATAATGTGGTTGATAAACATGTTGATAATGTTATTGAGGGTGATCATATGGTTGAGGGTGATAATGAGGAAGCTGCTGAGGGTGATATTGGTAATGAGGGTGATAATGGTAATGAGGGTGATAATGAGGAGGATAGTCAGGGTGATAATGAGAAGGAAAAAGATGAACTTGAAGATTCAGATGACTCTGAAGACAGTGATTTTGTAGTTGATGAGCAGGAAGAAGATGATGTTGATATGAGGGACTTCACTGATTATGTTGATACAAATGAGGAATATGTAGGTGATCTGCATTCAGTTAACAATATAGGTGCCCATGATGGGGATGAGGAGGAAGAAAAGGTGGTAGGGGCTGAGTATTCGAGTTATGAATCATTTGACAGTTTAACAGATGAGGAAGAGGCTAACTTTGAAACTAGAAGGAGCAGGAAGCTGAGAGAAATAAGGAATAGAGAAAAGGTTTGTCATTTCTGTCATTTATTTATTTCTTTCATACTATAAGTGTCTAACAATTTTGGTTTGCCAATTTTGCAGAGGTCAAGTAGTTCTCTGTCAGAAGCCAGGTTTTATGTTTCACAGTTATTTGCAAGTGCAAAGCAGGCTAAAGATTTGATCAAGAGGCATGCCATTGAAAGCAGAAAGGAATTGTCATTTCTGAAGAATGACAAGAGAAGGATTAGAATGATATGTTAAGGGAAGTGTTACTCAGGAAAGAAAGTTGATGGATCAGGTGGAGCACCTGTTGGGCCAAGTGATGGATCAGCTGTTGGGCCAAAGAAAAAGAAGACAAGGCCTAAAGAATCTAAGAATCCTGTCAATGGGGCCTCATTATCTACAAATCCTGGAAAAAGTAGTGCAAGTGGTGCACATAAAAAGAGGCAAGAAAGATTTAAGCATAGAGAATGCCCATGGGAATTATATATTTCCAAACAGTCTACGGGTGATTGGATGGTGATAACCTACCACCCAGAACACCACTGTTTACAATCAAGAAAAAACCTTCATTTCACTGCAAAGTTTATGGCTCAGGAACAGTGGGTCATGAACCAGGTTGCATCTAACCCCAATGTGACAGTTAAAACTATCCAGGAAGAGTTGGCTAATAGGTATGAGCTTCCGGGTGACAACCATGCAAGCATTCAGGGCAAAGAAGACAGCTGTTAGCCAACTTATGGGTGATTACAAGGGACAATATGCAAGATTGAGGGACTATGGTGAGGAGCTGATGAGTACAAATCCAGGAACAACAGTTAAGATCCAAGTTGAGTCTGAACCCAACCCAGATTCACCAACTAGAGTCTTTAAAAGGATCTACATCTGTCTTGGACCATGAAAGGAAGGTTTTAAAGCTTGTGGAAGGGACTTATTAGGTTTAGATGGGGCATTTATCAAGGGTCCATATACTGGTCAAGTGTTGAGTGCAGTTGGATTGAATTCAAACAATGGGATCTATCCCCTTGCATATGCAGTTGCTGAGGCAGAGAACAAGGATTCATGGACATGGTTTCTAGAATTGCTTCAAGATGATCTAGATCTAGACAAAAACTCAAGATTCACTTTCATATCAGATAGACAAAAGGGTCTTATACCAGCACTTTCAGATGTGTTACCAGCAGCAGAACATAGATTTTGCCTAAGGCACATCCACCAGAACATGAAGTTACAATGGAGGGGTCAAGGATTTAAAGATTGTTTATGGAACTGTGCAACTTCAACAACAGGTAAAGTTACAAGATTGTTTATTTTAGCTTATTATGTGACATGTTAAGATTGTTTTATAACAGTTGTGATTTTGTTTTAACAGTCCCATATTTTACAAGACAAATGGAGGAATTATGGCAGGTTAACTTAAGACTTTGAAGGTGTTTATTATGGGTACTTTGTAAGCCACGATTTTGGTATTAATGGTAATGTGGCAGTATTATATATGTTGTTGATGTTGTAAAATGGGTCAAATGGGTCATATCTGTTATTGATGGCTGTTTGTTTGGTAAAATGGGTCAAATGGGTCATATCTGTTGTTGATGGCTGTTTGATTAGTAAAATGGGTCAAATGGGTCATATATATGTTGTTGATGGCTGTTTGTTTAGTAAAATGGGTCAAATGGGTCATATATATGTTGTTGATGCTTGATTTGCTTCTTTACTCTTGATGTTTGTTTTTTACACCATTTGGTTAGATGTTTGTTAGGTTAGACATTAATGTTTGGGCTACCCAGTATGTTTGTCAAATGGGTCAACTTTTAGCATTCAATTTGGATCAGTCAATTAGGTTAGACATTAATGTTTTGAATTGAATATTCATCAAATGGGTGACCAAAAACATCTTTCTTCATTACACCCAAAATGTGACCAACCATTGGTCAGATTACACCATTACATATCCCACATTCATTACACCAAACATCTACCAAAAATACAGACTTCCAACATACTAGACCTAACCATTTTACTACCCAAAAAACATAACCCTAACATTCAATAATTACTACCCAAAAACAAAAAACCCTAACATACAAAGAAGCACAACAATCACAATGTTCTTCATTTGGATACAATTGTTGATTTCATCCCTTTCTTGCTCAAGTCGGTTTTTTTGCTCTCAAAAGTCCAGGGATTACATGAACAGCACGATGGCACATAGCTAGGTGGATCGACCCAGCCTAGAAAACCACGACATCCAATTTCCTATCATTATAAACAAGCAACAGATAAGAAGCAAAATATATAAGAGATAAAAAATCTAAATCAGATGATATTATACAGGACAAGAGTAGAAACGTCTTCCTGGGTTGTTATCGGTCCATGAAGTGCGAATCAAAGCTTCCCTTCCACAAACACAGATCGCCATGGAGTTTAGAGAGAGAGAAGAGAGAGAAACGAGGTGGGTGACAGTTTAATTTTTGAGGGAAAGGGGGTCTGCTTTTAATGTATTAATATTACTTGAAATGACAATTATACCCACATGTGACAAGCACGTGATGTATTTTATCAGAGAAATCTAACAGAGAGTTAACGTGGGACCAAAATGTTATGAAATGTCAACGTTATGGACCATTGAAAATATTCAGGGGCATACATGAAATCTGAGCAAACGACAGGGACCATCCGTGCACTTTACTCTATTATTTTGTATAGATATTTTATAATTATATGTTTATTTTTGCGACAAATTATGTGAAATTAAAAACTCTCGTTGCAATCATAATAATACCAGTGTTGCTAATTTAAACAATCATTATTCTATCAACTAAGAAGAAAAATAAATAACCCATAGCCATTCTAATAAAAAAAAAATAGAACATTATTGCTTTCTAATCAATGTAATATATACACTTGAAGTACCTAGCTTTCTTATTCAACAACTTCATGATTTTGAATTATTTCAAGGATAAAAAATAGGCCAAGTATGAAACAAAGAACACGTAAGCAAACTCAATCGGGTGTTTTAGTTCTAGGCTATTAAAATAAAAAAATCATAATTTTATTCCAAATTGACATGTGAAGTGAATTTGTGAGGAAAAACAAAAGGCACAGTTTTTTTATACTATTTGCCTTGTATAGAATGGGGTACTTTTTAACAAACATAGAACATTAGGCTAGAGCGGGTTGTCCTCAAGAATCCTAGAAAATTTTTGTGCTAGAGTAAATAGTAAAAAGCGCCCCCCCCCCCCCCCCCCCCGCTAAAGCTAAAACGTTCAAAGTTTCAAACATCAAACCCATGTTTTGTTCTTTTCATTTGCTGCTCATTACGATGGCAAAATGTCTTTTAATTAGGTTTAATTTTAAATTATTGGGCCAAATTTAAAAGGATATAAACTTTACTAATTAGTAAAAGAATAATGGACTTAACTTAAAAAGAGTTTTAGCGTTTAGTGGGCTTAACGTACATAAAATATCAATGGGTTTAAGTGTTTAATAAAGTGTGTGTATTTTTCAAAAAAAAAAAGGCCCTGGGGAGATCAGGCCCTGCGCCGGCCGTTGCCAACCCCGCTCCCCTCATAGCCAACCGTGGGTTGGAGGGGGTACCCATCTTAGACCTCACCTGAACCTATTAACCCCACCAATAGGATGATGCTAACTCACTAACTCATTAAAACTTACTCAAACTCAATTCAACCCTAAAGAAAGGGGGCTTCCATCTTGGAACCTACCTCAACCCTAACATTTAATATTAGAGAAAAAAACTAAAGTTCAAACAAAGGCCTCCTGGTCTTGTTCAGGTTTATGAACCGGGAAATGAAGTTGCATGGTGTACTCACTTTGCTTGCGGCGTTGTACCCTACCAAACCTGCATGGTGAACCAGTGCAGTGGGCGCCCCCTAAACCGTTGTACAAAATAACACCAAAAATATTATAATGTGTTATATAACTAGGTTAGAAACCGGTGTATTATACTCGTTTAATATAGGAAATATGAAATAGCCAGTAATAAAAATTTATGAATTATAAAATGAAAATTTTAGATAAGATGTGATTAAAATCACGTATAAATTACTAACTAATACTCCCTCCGTCCCAATTTAAATGTCCTAGTTTAAAAACACACATTTTAAGAAATAATTTGTTTGTATGTGTTAAAATGACAATAATATCCTTAAAAGTGGTGATTGTATTTTGTCTTTTATGGGCAAAACTGGAAATTACATTTCTATTTTTGGAAAGGGACATTTAATTTGAAACAAACAAAAAAAGAAAGTAGGACATTTAAATTGGGACGGAGGGAGTAATAATTTAATATATTAATTAAAGTCAAGTATCTCACAATTTTTTTTTTGACCAACCAAACGAAGCATTTTATTAACAATCGCCAAAATAAACAGTAACAAGTTATCGCCCCAAGCCCATTAAGCCAGCGGCTACCTGGGGACGTACACACACCCACATCTAGTTATTAACTTACAAATAAACACAAGACCAAACTTGCTACCCATTGTCGAAAGTAGAGAAATCGGACCAACTTTCCATATCCAAATCTGGGTGTCTTGCTCTTTTAACCATCCACCAATAGGATTCCGCCTTGACCTCCTGGATGAGCTTTGTGTTGCCAGTGTCGACCTGTTTAAATATCTTCTCATTACGGTATAACCATAACTTCCAAACCACCAACAAAATTATCGCATATATCGCCTCCCTTTTCCTTTTTGTGCAGCAAAGAGTTCTGCAGCCCTTTAGAATTTGAGCAAGAGACATGCCCGAACCAGCAACCTCCCACTTGACCCATTCATTTATGCTTCTCCATGCCGCCCGGGCCCACAGACAATCGACAATCATGTGATCTACAGTTTCCAGTTCAGTCCCGCACCTGCTGCACAGCCCATCGGATACTTGAACCCCTCGAAGAGCTAAATTGTCCGCCGTAGGGATCTTGTTCTGTACCGCCCGCCAAACGAAACAATTTACTTTCGGGACTGCGATGCGACTCCACCAGAAAACATCCACCTGCTGTGCCGACTGATAACCTGCTTGTAGCGATCTCCGGACAGCCTTCACAGTGAAATTAACAAACGACTCCTCCGCACGCCATTTCCACTCATCTGCAACCGATTTCAGCTTAACCGAGCCAAGCCGGCTTACTAAATTAGACATTTCCGTTTTTTCACTATCAGTAGACGGTAATCTTCCAACCCGGATTCCATTTCAAAGAATTATTCGATTCATCATAACAATTTGCCACCTTAATCCTCCTTTGTTTACATAGTTCGAACAGCTCCGGATATTCATCCTTCAACCTAATCGAATCACACCAAACCTCATCCCAAAATCCCACCGACTCCCATTCCAAACATTACATTTAAACCTCGCTTCAAGATCCAGACCTCTTTTAAGGAACTCACTGTTTAACTTTCCAATAGACCCCCACGTACCTGGTACCGATTTCTTGCAAGGTACAAAGCTATATCCATTACTACCCCCGTGAATCGACTTAACCACTTTGCACCAAAGCTGGTCCGATGAAGTTTTAAATCGCCACCACCACTTCGCAAGAAGGCCAATGTTCAAGTCTTCAATACTTCCCACACCAAGACCACCTGCCCGTTTCGGATTCATTATTTTTTCCCATGCTACCCATCTAATTTTATTTATGTTAGAATTTCCACCCCAAAGGAACTTTCTCCTAATCCTTCCAGAACCTTAGTCACACCACATGGGGCCTTAAATAGCGAAAGATAGTATTTCGGCAGTGAGCCCAAAACCGCTTTAACCAATACCAATCTGCCCGCAAAAGACAAAGAGCGTGCCTTCCATGACGAGAGTTTTGAATTAAACTTGTCGATTACCGCCTTCCAACTTTTAATTCTTTTCATGTTATCGCCCACCGGAAGACCAAGATAAATAAACGGCATTGAACCAGTTTTACACCTGAGCAGCCTTGCCATAGACATAACCTCTTCGTCCCGGACATTAACAACGAACAAATTACTTTTCAAGAGGTTAACCTTTAAACCGGATGCTAACGAGAAGCCCCTCAGAATCCGATTCAGATTATTGACATTATCAACCGACGATGAACCCAAAAACAAGGCATCATCGGCGTAAAAAAGATGAGACAGAACCGGACCATCATTCGGCAGACTTACACCAGAAAAGGTACCGGCAGCGACCGCATTTGAGACCGTGACATGAAGCGCCTCCATGACAATCGTAAATAGGAATGGAGACAACGGGTCGCCTTGTCGGAGGCCCCTTTTTAGTTGAAATTCCTCCGAAGGCGAACCATTAATAAGGACAGCCGCTCTCCCAGTATATAATAGACCCATAAGTTAGTACTATATATGTTTGTCAGTTTTATATATGTTTTGCTGTTAAAAAAAAAAACGTTGTCATATTACATATATTATGTTTTACTACTATAAGTACAAAGGAGTGACATAAGAGAGGCATGAAAAAAATTGTTATGAGAGCAATGCAGTGGTATTGGTTTCGATTTCTAAAGATAGAACGCCTTGTCCAACATCTAGTAAGTGTCATGCCCGGGTGACGATTCAGACCGAAAGATCCATTGACACACAAAGGTAAATTAAAAAAAAAAAATCAGGCAATCCCATCTTTAACTAAACAACTCGACCAATCGTATCCACGTAAAATTCATGTAAAAGTAAAGCTCACAAAATTTTAACATGTAAAACAACTAGTTGGTTATTTATTAGGCATAGATATATATTAATATAAACTTTGTTTAGCAAATAATGGTGTATCCTAGTGGTTAATAAAAGGTGGTGTGGGAAACAGAATGTCAAAATATGCTGCATGCGCACCAAGTTCCGCAGTTGTCTTGATTTTGACCACCTAATAACTTCAACTGTCTTACCCTTTTTCACTTTGTCTGTCATCCTGTCTAACCCAGGTGAGATCAGTTTTTCACTCTGTTACATTCACCTTCTCTTGTTTTACACCTTTAGCTTCATTTTCAGGTTATTGGAATTATATTACTCAAATATAAATTTCTTTAAACTAAATTACAAGTACAATTAATAAATGCATTCAAACTAGGGTCCATTTGGATAATCTGAATTGTGAGAAAACATATAAATTTTAAAAATATATATGAATCTTTTGTAAATAGTAATTATATAGTTTGACTTCGAATATATAGTCAAATCGATTTGAAAATCACTAGTCAAACTCGACTAGGAAATTGATTGGTTACTTACCCGACTCGAATGCTCAAAGCAAAAATTCGAATTAGGTGTGATTCAAATTGTTGGGAATTTCGAATTAACACTTGTATAATCTAAGAGTCGTGTTGGACACTTTCAGATTAAACGATTCGATGGTTCCACCGAACTTTCAAACGGATAAAACTCATATTTTTCAAACCAGTAAATCTGACCAAAAAGAAGCAATACAAATTTAGGATTAGAGGGTTGACCCTGCTAGGGGCTTGGGGCTCTCCCCCTAGGACCCCCCACCAAGGAGGCAAACGCCCCCTTGTAACCATCATTGCTTAGGGGCACTCAAATGCCTAAAATTGTAATAAACTCAAACACACGTGTGCACTGCCGCACTTCTTAACTTGTTTAATGTGTATTACAATTTTATTTGGTCAGCAATTCAATCCCAATAACATTAAAATGAACAACTCAAATTCGTGTTTTTAAGTACAATTAAAATAGTGAACAATCATGAAACACTTAATTTTGTAGGGTGGTACGACCGGTTTCATTTTGTAGTGACGTATCATTCACCAATGTTTCTTGATTTTCTAATTAAGCAAGAAAAAAGTCACTAAACGGGCATCATTGCTATTTAAGGTGTTCCAATCGACAATGATGTCCAGTCTAACTGGTCGGGAGGTTGGGGGTTTACCACCTAGGTGGGTTACCACCCGGGTTAGGTCTCAGGTTCGATTATCGTCCATTGAAAATTATACCCATTAAAGTTTGAAAGGGACCGGCGTGTGGGAGGATTCGAACTTGGGACCCGGGGTTGTCAGGACTAACCATTAACCTACGCCTTCCAAAAAAAAAAAAAGTGTTCCAATCTATTTCATTAAATTGAACCAGAACCTTTCAGTCACACAAGAACATATAATTTTCCACACTGTAAGTAAGAAAAACTCACATTCTTAAAGTTCATGTCTAAATGTCACGTTTTCTTCTCAACCAACGACAATTCCGAGTCTCAAGCTCACATTTTGTTAGAAAAGCAACTTATATACATAGCAAATTCCTATTATTTTCGATGGCAGGCGGGTCAGTAGACCCTCTTCATTCCGATATCTTCCTTCCGCTATAGATATCATCAACTGCACCTTTATTGCGTGTGACAAAATCACATTTTTAACAAGTAAACTTAAAAATATGAATCAATGAAGATTTATAAAACCAAAAATGATAACCTTACTCATCCAAAATAAGAATACCACAACAAATAATTACAAAGAAGCTACTGATAAAATAGAAATTGGAAAGAAAGATTCCCAACAAAAAGTGGAAAGCAAACAAGTGTTTTTGGGAAACAACTTTAATATAATCTAACCACCATCATCATCACTCTTAGGACACTATGAATTAACAGATGTCAGATCATGGCCTTTATGGGCCTGGGTCATAAACTCGGCCCATTTACAAACAAAAACAGTAGCCTAACATTTAAACTATTTTGTAGTAATAATAATCATCTGCACTGCAACATTGCCTCAATAATATGTACCTCGATCAGTACCTTCTTGGCTTTCTCACATAACACAAGTTGGCTGCATGCAGCTTGAAAACAATCCCCACCTCTGCATTCACAAAAACCATCATAAACAACACCATTCTATTCTGACTTTACTTTTGTCACATTATGGTAAATAAAGATAAAAATGGGTCCTTGGTTTTTATCCCATGCAATTTTAAATTACTTTTTCCTTTTCTTAAATTCAAACATGGTTAATTGTTTAATAAAAACATGGGTGATCTTTAATTTATAATAATAAAAAGATAAACCAAACTCAATATTTGTTAAAATCAGACCAAATATGTTGGTCGCATTAGAACCGGACCTCTAACTGGTCCGGCTCTTAGAACTACTTAAACACCCTATAATTATACTACTAAACTACACATATTTGTCCACCAAAGGGAGTGAACATTTATCGACTAATCTAGATAAAAAATCCTTGTTATTTTTTCGGTGGATATATTAAAAAATACTCTAAAAAAAACAAAGAAAAAAATACCTCTTTTACTGTTTTGTACTGTATCTTTTTCTCTGTTTAAAACTAGTTACTTTTCAGTCGATGTAAAAAAAAAATTACTGACCTCTTACACAATACAGACGTATAACAGTGTTTGTCATACTAATCTGAAAAAATCATTAATATCTTTTTGCTTACATACTCTACGATTTAAAAAATTTCTTTGTTATTTTTCTCTTAAAAAAACAATATATTTACAATAGCTTTTTGTCAAGGTGACAAAAAGTGTTTATGTAAATTAAGCTAGTTTAAAACCATTATACAGATTTTATGAGTATATTCTACTGGTGTATTATTTCCATTAAAAAAATAAAATAATACAAGTATACATACAAACAGTGTTGACTTTAAGCACACTTAAGTTGGGGTCCCAGAACGTAATAAATAATGTATGAATAGACAAAAATGTGTAATTACATGCCTAAAATTGCGGGGTAAGGATACAAACGTGTCAGCGTACTCGTGATATGTGATCATTTGATTTAACACCCCATAAACATTTATGTCACGCATACCATCACTCACGTGTGAGAGAGAACAACACAACACAACACAAACCCAAATGAATGAATAATATTATAACAAGTTTACGAAATTACCCTTCTAGGCTTTCCACGTATGAGCACAGCGAGATCCTGTAAAGATCCTCGTCAACTGCCTTAGGTTTTTTGTGTCTTTTTGGTGGTTGTTGTTGTGGAGGGGTTGCTACACTGACGGGACTAGGTGGCTCTTTACCTTCATAACCGTAGTCGTATTTGTAGTCGTAGTCACAAACCACCCAAGCGTCTTTTTTTTCTTCTATCACGTCTGGGTATCCTGCTTTACGCTGTTGTACCCATAAAGTATAAGTCAAACTTTACCATTGGAAAAGCTATAACTTTTTTCAAAACTCGAGTTTGACTGTTTCATGTTTATGTACAACCTTCAATCCATAGTTTACAAGTCAAATAAAATTAACACAAGTTTTATTTTTTAATTATAAATTTAAAGTACAAAGTGCAGCAACGTAACAGGTAAACGGACAATAAATTACGACGTGAAAGAACCCATTAGATAGCAAAACCCATCCTACTGAAAATTAGAGTCCCAAAAGGAGGTAGCGGCACAACTTGTAGCCCGTTTACCTGCCGCCCACTTGTAAACTTGTTGGTTTTAATTATAATATAAATTCCTATATATTTTAGAACGATTTGAACTCCTAATATTTAGTTGTGGAGCACACCACTTGACGACCAGTATTTTCCACTTGAGTTAAGGTTAAGTGGTGTGCTCCGCAACATAATGTGAGATCAAATCCTACATAGTACATATTTTGATTTATTTATCCTAGAAAATCTAGAAATTGATGTAAAAAAATAAAAAAGTTGAAATAGTTTATAAAAAGAAATTACCGCTCGACGAGGAACAACGATCATAGCCGGAGTAACAACATTATTGTCGTACAAATCACCGGTAACGTACAGATCACGATCTTCAGAATAGCTGTATCGAAGCAATCCAGCCTGTCTAGCTGACTCAAAACACTGAGTGAACGGAAGATTGTCGTTGCAATCCCAGCTACCGAACGCAGGTACATTGTTTCTGGTGTACTCCTGTATAACAAAATGTTTAAAAAACATAACAAATTGAAGATCTCATGGATGGGTATTAAAATGCAAGAGCTTACGTAGTCGTAGTCGTAATCGTAGTCCATGGTTGAAGATAAGGATCTTTGAAGTAAGATTTTGGTGGTATAATTGAATCTACAGGGGAATGTAGCTGGAGGAGATAAGAGGTGTGCTAAAAGTGGGTTTGGTCACTTTCGTAGTGTTGAATCTAGCAAGGGGACCTTTTAAAGGCCAATAGTATGTTGTGACCCTAGGTTTTTTAAGGTTTTTGTTTACACCCTTCAAGTATTGAGGTTCTGCAATTTGGTCCTTCTACAAAAAAAAAAAGAAACCCTTTAAAAGTATTCAATTTAGTGAAAGATTCATATTGACCACTTGATAACATTGATGATAATAACGTAGAGAAGGGGACAGAGGAGGGGGTGTCCCTGTATTAATTGGGTGTGTCCCAATAATATAAGTCTTTTTTTTTGAATGGCAAACACACTCTTTCAGGAGGAGGGATGGCAAACTACCTCCTCTCAGGATTCGAATCCCTGCCACCCCAGAAGAAAAGCCTTACGGCAAAACCTCCTGACCACCAGGCCATAGGCCTGATGGCTAATAATATAAGTCTTAATAGTTAAAAAGAGTGAGTTTAACAATCCAAAAGAATTGTGATTAAAGAAGTTAAAAATAGAGTTTTTTTATTCCTGTAACATTTACATTAGATTCTTTATTTTACTTTTTCTTTTCAAAATATAAGTATACATTAGGTTCTTAATTTATTTAGTTTTTATCTCAAAAAAATAAATGGTAGAGACTAAATTCAATCTCCATATTTTATATGTTGTTATTCATCTACAATAGAGCATTGATTTGAACTGGCGTCTTCCCATATTTATGTTAATATGTTGTTCTATGATGTTTAGGCGTTAATTATTAGATGGTTTTATATCCCTATAGTGTTAGTTTGTTATTTGTCTGTTTTTTAAGTTTACTATTCTCATGAATAGTGGTAATGTTTATACATATTCACTCTCCGTTAAATTTTATCAATAACTTCGCTATAGATACAGTATACCGGATATAGTTGTCCTGTGATTTCGGTTGACTCAATCCTAAGAGAATCATAATCACCATAGGTATAAAAAAAACTCATCTTATAATGATACCCCGATAAACCGATAATACTATGATATTTCTGTTGTCGTTCATTATTGTTTTAATTTATTTTTAGCATTGCCTTTATTAAAGCCACCATTATCATCTAGTCCTTCAACCGCCTTCATCTTTACCGATAAAATCAACTTCTTTGGTGGATTTCACACATTGCAAACCCCACACACAAACAGACCAAACATGTATTTGTCATAGTTTCATAAATTAGCATGTATTTGATCATTAAACTTGCAACTCAAATTAATGAATTATAAGTAAAAACTCATCTGATCCTGAATGATTTAACATGTGTCGAGGTTTTTTAAACTAATTCTGGTTTTAAAAGGATATGTAACTTTTTTCAACCACTCGAAATTCGTTGTATTCAAACAAAAATTATTTTTTAAAATTTGATAACCAATGTTAATAACGAGACAATCGGTACCATTTTAGTTGCTAATGATTAGACTAATGTAATTCTCCTTTTATTAATGCTTTTAGTGGCTAATATTTTTCACTCTGGAACCAGTACCCATGTCCTTCCTGCTATCACTTTTTGTACTATAGTACTACTTATTAAATGTTAATGTTACTGGTCGCTTCAAAATAATTGTACAATTGGACAATTGGTATCTCATCAACATGATTTGCAAACCTAAGTAATTATTAGCACTTTAGCAGGAGAGTTAAAGAATTTTTATTTATTCACATAGGAGGATTAACATTTTTATTTATTTGCATATGAAAAACTTGAGAAATTGGAAGCAAATCCCATTGTGTATTAGCTAGCATATGCTAATAATATTGGCATGTTAAGAGTGTGTGTTATGGTGAATATGAAATGTTAAAAAACTAGTATTTTGCCCACGGGCGTTGCCCCGCAAGCCTGTGTGTAAAACATAGAAAAGAGTAACTAAGTCAATCGAGGACCCGCAAGTTACAACATCAAACGGGATAAATAGATGCGTTGCAACGGGCTTGTCTTACGGAAAAATTGAAGAAAAATGTTGAACCCCAATCGCAAGTCACGGTGTATTTATCATTAGACCCGTAAGAACCCAAAACCAAAGAGGTGTGGCGTTGAAGTTTTAAGTCTTGAAATTCTTCCCATTCAGTACACGACAAACAAACATCATACAAATATTTATTAGCGACTTACATATACGATTCAATCTTCACAACTCGATAATTAAGATCTGGTGGAAACTTAAGAATATACGAATTTCACTTAACCCAAAAACACCAAAAATCAAGAGAAACTAACCTATTACCACACCTAAAAGATGACCATACATAAATTCCTTGTTTGGATGCATACACCCATCAATATGCAAATAATATAAAATCCGCAAATTACAAAATAAACATAAGGACTGTTGAAATGATAAGTACAAAATATACTACAATTGTAGAAAGAAAAAAAAAATCTTGAAAATATAACATACTCATGTACAAACACTTTTTTATCCACACTCAAATGTTTTTTTTTCTATTATAATGTCTCAGAAAGTTCAAGGAAATTATGACAACAAACTTGGGTTCAGATCAAGAAGCAGGAAAGCTAGATTAAAACACCTAAATTTGCAAAGAAGTGCTCTTAAGTCCAAAGAAATAAACAGAAACAACTCTAGGAAAAAATAAGTTGCTCTTAGTTTAAAAAAAGAGACGCCATGGTGCACTAAAAAAATATCGGTGACCTATATTCTAAAACCAACAGTAGTAACAAAGAACAAAGCAGGCATACTTTTGACTACATAAGTACTATTATATGACTCCACAGAAGCATAAATAATTAATGCAGCTAACCAAAAAACAAATGAAAACATAGTAAATATTATAAAGCCATACATATTTAATATAGCTAATAAAAAATTTGTTGAAACTGGGATGTATGAGAAAAAATCTCAGAATATTTTTAGGAAAAAAGAAGAGGTTATAAGCGTAGAAGGTCAAGAAAACACTTGACGGTTATCATTTAATAGCAAGTTAATTCGCAACTGACATCGGGAGTTCAATTGGACCATCAAGGTCAAACTTAACCAATTTAAAAGAAAGAAATCTATAAGACCAACTGACCAAGAAGGTTTTTACTGAGAATGTAACGGCTAAGACTTGCATTTGTCATATCCTATTAATATAAAGCTTGTTAATCACCATGTAATATTCAAATGTGCCCAAATTTATGTAAAACTTCAATATAGAGGAGTGACAATAGTACGCACCAGAGCCTTCGGACCGAACACTTGCTGTAGCCATTTTTTGTGTCTTTCAAGCCTGATCTATGTGTACAAACATTAATAAAAATACACAGTTTTTTTCATGCATAATAAAGATGATAGAAGAAGTAATGCATGAGTACATGACCATACTAAAATTCAAGATGTGTGAATAACATGTACAAAGTGTTTTATATGCACCTACTACCTGATACACAACAAACTATTTCATATGGACCTACTACAAAACACAATCTTAACATATATCTCTAAAAGTCCCCTGATGACATCATACCAGCAAATATAGCATGTTTTAACACATATTGATCTATTCAAGTTGAAGAAGTAGCACCCACAATGTAGAAAACTATATGTGAACCGAAGTGGGTGAATTTTGGAAACTTTTTATAAAGTTTACAGTGTAGGAAACGCAGTGCTCAGCACTCAAGTTGGACCGAATAAGCCAAGCAACCACCCCAACTTTTCACAAATAATTATAAAAGGAAATAAATCTATATATAGTTTGCAACAACTAAGAAAGTGGTTCATTTATTCTTGCTAGATATTTATTCTATGCCATTAGATTTTAACCAAAGAAAGTATCCAAATTCTCACCCAAACATGCAATAAGCCGATTAGTGCAACTACCATATAAATGTGGTCAAGCAAAAGAAAATGGCTACACATGACTGAAGCCTGTAACTCATTTATCTTTATGCTGGATTTGCAATCCATATGTGTTCATCTGCAGTTATAGTACATTATACAACAAAGTGCAATTAAAATATTAGTATGCATGTTCCCTTGGCATAACATCAAACAATTGGTATTTTCAAAATAACTGCTTGTCAAAAAAGATGACAAAACGAATCTTCGCCGGAACTCTATCCTTAGTCAGAATCTAACCTAAGTCACCGGGAAAACACGTGAGCAGCCATTAACACAAAACTCTGTAGAAATCGAGTTGGGGTTCGTTAAACTTACCTTATCTCGGCCGCTAACGAACCACAACAGTAGCAGATCTGACTTGGTAGCCATCAAATCTCATCTCATGAATTTCTCAGCAACAGTGACGACGGAGATGGGTTCGCCTCCGGATAAAACCATCCTCGTCGGCAATCGCCGCCTGGGTGCAGTAACCAGGAAACAGAGTCTTCAAGAAGTTATGAGATGGGAGATTGTTAAAGGAGATGAGAGAAACAATTGAAGGAAGGGAGAGTGATTTCTAGAGAGAGAAAGAAGAGAGAAGAGTCTGGACTATGGAGAAGTGAGTAGGCAAAATAGGACACGTATAGAACTTAGAATGAAGAAGCCAAAGAATGCATCAATTGCTTGTACCTTAAAGTACAAAAAAACATGCATAAATGGCTTGATAATTGTATATATATATAATAGGGTCACATAGATGGTGAAGGATTTCACATTTCATACCCAGAAATATCAGTTGTGGAGAGCTTAAATGTAGTGATAGGTGGGAGACTTGAATTGACTGAGTAACTATGTTGTATATAAAAAAAAGCTCAAACCACCACTACTCCCATGCTCTTCTCACACCCTAATTCTCACGGTGTTGCGCGCCCAGCTAGCCAACATGACTTATCCACATCACACCTGTCACTAAAGTTTATCCAATTACAAATTGTCACCTCATTTCATACATTCAATCACACCATCATTAGATCACTGGCATCACCCATCACTAAACTTTGATTTTTATTGTTTTATTAAGTATAATATAAACCCCATCTCGCTATTGAATGATGGTGGTTAATATAAATATAAAAAGTCATCGTTTGAATTGGAAGCATCAGCATATGCATGTCAAATCCATAAATAATGTGATGCTATCGCTTCGAGCATGACTAAAGGCTTTTTTGTGATCAGTCCTTATAAACTGACCTCACAAACCTACTGGACACATTCTCCAAACTATATGTGTACAGTCGATGTTACCGAGCATCCTTGCATGGTGCTACGAAGAATCATCCCTGGCGTACAAACGTGTAATGTCATGCCTAGTCAGTCTTTGTAAAATACTCTTTACTGTATAACTTAAGAGTGAAGTCCCATTTGAGTCCATATGGTTTGCTCATTTTAACTACTTGAGTCCAAAATCAAAACTTGTCTCGGTCTCAGTCCTTACAGTTTCTAATCTTAACTTCTTGATTCCAAAAGATAACCTCTGTTAGATTTTCTCAGTTAAATTTTGTGAAATAACTTAAATGCCCCTGGTTTATTTTTTGTTTCTTTATTTATTAATTTAATCACCATACAATCAAAGTGTAACTATATGTTTCTTTATATATATATATATTATACACACACAACCCCCTCTTCTCTCCCAATTGCCACCCACTCCACCATCACCTTTAGCCACCATCTACCACCTAACAACTGCCCTACAACCACACCGCTTGAACCAATACCACTCTAGTAAACCCTCAACCCCATCAAACTCCATTATGACCAGATGAAATGTAAGACCCTAACCCGTAATCACGCGATCAACGCCTAATCATAGCGGGTTTTGGCCTTACTTAAACCACTCCCGATTAAAACTTTGATATTTATTATAAACTCAAGCCATTAAGATCGAACACACATTTGATTCCCACAAAATTTTACACTTTTATAGCTAAAAAATAGACTACTATTTTGAGTTTTAACGGGAGTTCTTTGAATTCTATTGCGGAAGCTTGATGAGTGATCGGGTGTGTTCGGCTATTTTCGCGACTTGATCCTTGCTACAGAACTTCCATACCTTGTTTACCTAGCACCATTACACAAAGAATGGTTAGTGAGTTATCAATGATTCATTAAACTAGTATGATAGTCGTTACACGTCGAAACGGAACGAACCAGGCCAAACGACCCTTTATCAGAAGAACAAACTGCTGCAACTTTTGCGCAGCAGCTGTTCGGATAGATAATACCCTTTTTAAAACCCAAAATCTGAATTCGACTTTCAAATAATAGTTGTTCTACTACGCTCCGAGAGATTTCCAGGCATATAAAGAACACCTCCTAACGATTTTTTCTACGATTTTATATTGAATTTTAAAGATCGCGTTGTCTGGCTGTCTCTGCGCGCGCGCAGGCCGGTCGCTTTTATCGCGCGGCCCGCGCGAAGCTTCTGATCATTTTTATCAATTCGCTGGGCGCTGTGAGCGGCCGCGCGAAGCCTCTGATGTTTTTTTGGTGACTTTTAAGCATGGGAATCATGTTGCAACCGCATTTGATGATTCCCGAAGCCTAAGCATGACTTGCCGACTAAAGAAACCTTTTTTTGACTAAAATTATAGTCCGGTTCATGTCGCCATGATCCGGTTCTTAGTTTTGAATGTTTATGGCGAATTTTACCCAATTTGACCCATTAAGGCCTTAAATCAAACAAGGCACTTTTGACCACTTAAATTGCATACCGTTTGAGCTGTCAAGTCATTAGACACTTGATCAACAAAAGCGTTTGTCCGATTTGTTTCATTACGACTTAGATTCTTAGAATCAACTCATCAACCTCTATTAATCCTTTAAATCCCCAAAAAGCCCCTCATGACCAAATCTTTCAATTTAGCCATTCGTGGCGAAACTTCTTGTTTCAAATCCAATGTTTTTGACTCAAAGACTTGTTAAAAACCTCTAAGTCCTTCCGGACTTAGAGTTTCATCATTTCTCAAGTTTTCACTTGTTTAGTCAATTCTAAGCGCATTAGCGCGCATTTGACACAGTTATAAAATAACTTACTTGATTGGCACCCACACCTCATGTGAGTACTTTTATCACCTATGTTGCTTCGCCCGAAGGCGTTTATTCGACTACGGACTTACCGGGTGGCGTTGACCCATTCTCATACCTTGTGCGTATCCTCCACGATTCTTAGCATCAAGCGTGCATGCGCAAATGCATCTACCTGCGTGCTTTCTAAATATACACATTAATTCCTCGAAACTCAAATGGTAATACCTTGCCATTTGATTCGTTTTAACCTCATGAATCTTATTGCTTGAAATACAAGCATCAAGTATTGGACTCACATGGTGAGGATATTACCATTTGATCCGTTTAGACACGTCGTTCATAATACTAAGTTATCCAATTTTTATATATGGTTCAAGTGTCACAAACTTGACCCATTTAACAACATGCTTAACAACTTCATTAAATTGATTTAATTGGATTAAAACATCATTTCTCACATATCTTTATTAGTTGACCCGTTTGATGGATTTCTCCATTTGGTCATAACTCATTATCTCGATTAAGGTCATAAACCACATTTTGTATTGAGAGCACATATGGCGACCCACTTAATAGATTCTACCCCTTAGGGTTTATTTTTATCTCGCACTCAAGATTTAAAACCAATATTTATAACAATTAAGCTATGTTATAGTACATTGGTGTAAGTAAAACTTACCTCATATCCGTTCTTGCTTCCATTACGCATTGCTTGCATCCGTTTGACCCGTTTGCATCCCTAGTTCTTGTACCTACTAGGGATATGTCAAACTTGATTATTAGAATACATAACATGGATTAATTCACTATCCATAAATCATGTATTCATTACCCATTTATAGCTAAATCCATAGCCATTTTCTTATATAGAATATCCGATTAACTTGGCTTATTACAAACCAATATCACATACGATAGATAGCTCTTACATGATTCTAACTTCATAGTTTCACTAGTGTTCACCAACTTGGCATTTAATCGAACACTTGGTGTGCACCCACCAATTTGTTTAGTTTTAAAGCTCAAGATTAGCCAAAACATAACCATTTGTCTAATCATCATCATAATACATTATTTAGACCATTTTGCCTAAATTTCTCATATTAACAACTCCTAAGAGTCACAAAGATTACTAGATATAAGTTGATTCAACCTAGAGGTTAAACCCCAAATCTTACATATTCACATAATCATATGGTCAAAATCAAATGCACATGTAGAATGTTATTCATAACCGAATTATACCTAATTGAGGCTCCCTAAAGCTAGAGAAACCTCTAACAACTCATAAATTCACGTTTTGCCAAAACCCTAGATTTTGACCCAAATCAAAAACGAATATAACATCAATTCTACAAATAAAAGGTACCTTGATGTTCATTTAGCCTTAGATAGCTCGTTTCTTGCTGAAGCTTCGATTTCCCCTTTGATTTGGCTTGGATTCAAGCATATTATTGAGGTTAGGGTTTGGTTGGTGAAGGACATCATTCTCCTGATGTTGAAATCGATTACACACACAAGTGTGTGTTTTGTTTTATTAAGTTTTTATTAATAAAAACTAGTTTACCACATTGGCAACTATAGTCCCTCCAAAAATCCCCGAATGTCACTTTCTAGTAAAACTAGCAAATCAAGCTAGTTTTTGTTTTTTGTCTTATTTGCTCATTAATAAGATTGATAACATTGACCAGGTTATTTCCAAATTAGAACATAACCCAAATTCTTATTGTTCGAGTCTCGTTTTATTATACTGCTAATCACGCCTAATGGCATAATTAGACGTACAATGGTTTTGGGGTGTACATGAAACCATCACCCTAACCACTAATCTACCACCTTCACCCCTCCAGCCACTACTGAACATCACCAACCTCAAACCGTCATCAACAGCTTTCAAAACCACCACCGTTGCATTGTTCGTCACTAATATCCAGCTTCTTATAGTCTTATTTCCATCCCACCACCATTAAACACAACCAACTTTGACATCACCACTGTGGTCGTCATCTACCAAAGCCATCAACCTGCAACCACCAATGATTCAACCCAAGCAACAATATCACAAATGAACCCTAACCCCAAATCGATTATGAACCCTAACCCCAAATCGCATCTGAACCCTAACCCCGAATCACAGTTGAACCCTAACCTCAGACCACCGCCAATGCACATCCAAACCTGAGTTGCAGAAATCTGAAGAAAGAGAAGGGGAGGTGTGTTGTTGGACTATGGTGGTTGTTATGATGTTACAACAGAAGAGAGAGAGTGTGTGTGGTGTATTGTGTGTGTCTGTATATTGTGATGGCAGTGGTGTATTGTGGTGGCAGCAATAGTGTATTCTGATGGTGATGTATGGTGGTTTTTGGTGGTGGTGCTTTATAGTGGTGGTGGGTCGGTATGATCTGGTTTAGGGTTAAGTAGAGTGAGAGAGACGTAGGAGAAGAGATGAGACGGGGTTGAGCAAGTGTGTGTGTCTGTATATATTTGTTTTTAATGGTGAGGTTATTTTGGTAATTTTATAAAATCTAACTGAGAAAATTTAACAGAGTTAGTAATTTGGACTCAGTTGGTTAAGATTTGCAACCATTGGGACTCAGATCAAGACCAGTTTAGTTTTTGGACTCAAGTGGTTAAAATGAGCAAACCACAAGGACTCAAAAAGGACTTCACTCATAACTTAATAATCGCATTGCAAAAATATTAGAGACCTTCACATGAAGTCCCTAGCGACATAGCTAAATATTATTGTATTCACTAGGAGGATTAGCGGTTACAAGTTGACGAATAACGGATGTACATTTTTTGTATCGCCGTCAAATTTTTTCTTGGCCTCGCTGTTGTAACCTTCTTGGAACTATTCACTTGAGCCTCTATATCTCCTACAATTTCCAAAAATCATTCCTAGGATAAACAAAATATCGTTTTAAACGCCGCACCATTGTACATTGGTTTTCAAGCAGTAATCGTTCGATCAATAGAACTTTACCAGCCCCTTCTAATCACAGCGCACAATTTTTTTTGTGTATGAAAAATGGTATGAGTTGGTTTGTTTACACAGAGATTTTTTTTTAGACACCAAAACGGTCAAATGACCGTTAACTACACAAATTCTCACGTACACATCCTCCCTACATGAGCGTAACCCATGGTTACCGTTTTTAGTCTTTACGCCTTGATGGAGAAAGTGGAGGCGGTGTTCACGGCCACCACAGTCATTACGGCCGAAACGCCCCCAACCCCCTAACACCACCACAACCTAACAGTGAACAAAACTTTTTCTTACAAAACTATGTGTTTTTTACTTTTTACCTTAAATATTCACAACCATTCACCCATTTATATATAACTAGATATATGCTCGCGCGCTTCGCGCTGCGCTTTTTTACCGGTCTAATTGTGCCTGCATGTTTTAGTATCTGTGACCTTTCTTAGTAGTAACTTAACGAAGTTGAATAGTAACCTAACGGAGTTGAATTGTACAATAACGTGACGGGGTTGAATAGTAACTGAGTGGTAACCTAATGGGGTTGAGTAGTAAGTTAGCAGAGGTGTGTAGTAACTTGACGGAGTTCAATAGTAGCTCAACGGGGTTGAATAGTAACTCAGTTAAGTTACTATTGACGGGAAAAGAAAAAAAAGGTTAAATGGTACCTTAACGGAGTTTAATAATAATTTAACGGGGTTGAATAGTAACTCTGTTAAGTAAATAGCAACTTAACAGAGTTAAATAGTAATTTAAAAACGAAGTTGAATAGTAACTCCGTTAAGTTACTATTCATGAATAGTGACTTTTGTGAGTGTAAGAAAAGTTGCTAAATATATGTTATATAGTAATTCAACGGAGTTGAATAGTAACTCCATTAAGTTACTATTCATGAATAGTGACTTTTGTGAGTGTAAGAAAAGTTGCTAATATATGTATAATAATACTAGTTTTTTTTTTTTCATTTTTAATGTTAAACAATATCACAAAGTAACTATTTAAATTCAAGGTGTACCCCCACATTTTTTCTTAAGTAAATAATTACTCTGAAAATTTAACGAATTTCGAACTCATGTTTCAAATTCGATGACAAACATTAGTTGGCCTTTCGTTTATTCTTTGTTAGTGGTGGATATAAAGGCAACGAAAGGGCCAGTGCCACCAATTACTAAACTATAGTGAGAATGAGATTGACATCGAAGATAGTTTTGTAGGGTAATGTGGTCAATACTACATCATCAAAGAAAATAAGTTTAAACCCACAACGCCATAAAGGCTCCCTTATACTAGAAGACAAGAGCAATTACAAATGTATATAAATGAAGTACAAGTGGGAGATGCATGGAACCTTGTGCATGGTTACTTGTGCAATTGGTAACTTAGTTATCAACCTTAAAGAAATGCAAAGTTAAAGAAACATGAGAAACTTTTAGGTGATGAAAAGAAATAAGCAACAGTAGAGGGGTTAATTTGCTTTGTTGCTTTATTGAAGGGTGGTATCAATGTGTATTCTAATGTCACACTCTAGTTATGTGTATGTGTATACCTCCTTTTCTTTTCTTTTTTTTTTTTTCCTTTCTTTCTTTTAGTAACCTTTTCTCAAAGCAAAAATAAAAGATAATGCCCACATATAATAACATACAAAGGATCACTCATGAAATAAAAATGACCCTTGACACTGATGTTTACATATGTATGATGTAACACATATATTAATTAATTACGGAGTATTATGTATGAAAGTGTAAAATAATAATCTTTAGCAAGCATGAGAAACTTAGATTGAAATCGTTTGTTACATGACACCGGTAGAAAAGAAAATTTATTTATTATATTTCTATATGCTAATTGAGTGACAAATGTATATTTTCAGACAATGACATCCTTTATTTTTGAAACAAACTATGAAGAGTAAGGCCTTAAAGTTGGATTAGTGAATGGTTTCTAAAGTTGTTTTATAGCTTTAACATGACTTGACTTAGAGGACATTATTCAGGGTGATTACCATTTAGGGGTGTTTTTTTTTCAGCTAGAAGTACTTCTGGCCACTTATGTCTGCGCCGCGCAGACGCGGGCAGACATTTGTGGCTGGAAGCTTGTTTGTGTTTCGGCAAGACAAAACCCCAAAAAAACCTTCTGCGCGAGCTCTTCCCCCATACAGACATGGCCTCACCTCTTCTTACCCTCTTCTTCATTCCATCTTCTTCATTCCATCTTCCATACCTCCCCTCTCATCCAAACCCTTCTCCTTCTCCTCCTCCCTCCTTCCCTACTCCTCGCCCGCCGCCGCACTCCCTCCTCCCCTCCGTCGCCGCCATCTTCCTCCTCCCTCCCTCTCCACCGCCGCCGCCAACCTCTTTCCCTCCCTCTCCACCGTCGCCGCCGCCGCCATCTTCCTCCTTCTTCCTCCCTGCGCCGCCGTCCACCTCCCCTTCCCTTCCTCCCTGCGCCGCCGCGCCACCTCCGGCCTCCTCCGGCCTCCTCCGCCCTCCTCCGCCTCCCCCGGCCTCCTCCGGTCTCCTCCTCCCTCGAATCTCCACGTCTCTGCAGGTATGTTTCTTTTTCTTTTGTTTTTTTTTAATCAGTGTTAAGACTTGTATTCAGATTTGTTTATTTGTTGTTGTAGTTTAGATATATTCAGATTTGTCAGATTTGAAAAACTTCCATATTTTCAGATTTGTAAAACTTTGATATGTTCATATTTGTTATTAGTATTACTTTTGTTTATTTGTTGTTGTAGTTTAGTTATGTTCAGATTCTGTATAACATTGATATGTACATTCAGTTCAATGCTTATTGGTTCATAATGTTGATATTTTTAGATTTGTTATTTGTTATTTGTTGTAGTTTAGATATGTTCGCGGTCTTTATTTGTTGTTGTAGTATTACTTGGTGGTGGTGGTTAGTGACGGGGATGGTGGTTGTTGGTGACGGGGATGGTGGTGATTGGTGGCTGTTTGGTGTGGTGGTGGTGGTTGTTGGTGACTAGGATGGGTTGGTGGTGGTCCGGTCAGATTCGGTTCAGGTGGGTTGTGGTTGGTTATAGTTATGGTTAGGTTAAGCCGCAGACGTTAACAAACAAACAGTCTTCTTGTTGCAGACTGCAGACCTTTGGTCCACCT
>JAUTDX010004593.1:0-43312 GCA_030844895.1 Ambrosia x helenae
ATGAGTCAAACTTGTCTATTAGAATACATAATATGGAATTTTGTTCACTATCCATTACATCATGTATTCATTATCATTACTAGCTAAAATCCATAGCTATTTTCTTACATGTCTAGTTGAGATTAACTCACCTAGGCATTTCATGAAACATTGGTGTGCATCCACCAATATACTTAGTTTCAAAAGTCAAGATTAGCCAAAGCATAATCATTTGTCTAATCATCATCATAACACATTATTTAGACCTTTTCGCCTAAATTTCTTATAATCACAACTCCTAAGAGTCACCAAAAAACTACTAACCATGTGTGGTTTCAACCTAGAGGTTAAACCCTAAATCTTACATTCACATAATCATATGGTCAAAATCAAAATACCCATGTGGAATGTGATTCATAAAACCAAATTAGGTATGTTGGAGGTTCCCCAAGACTAGAGCTACCTCTAATAATCATAAATTTCACGTTTTTTGCCTAAACCCATAAAATTAACATTCACATATTCTTTGTAAAACTCCATAAAATGGAATTCTAAAGTTACCTCTTGGTTTGATAAGGCTAATTAGGCATTAACCCTTCAACATGCACGAATTTGGGGCTTTCATGGCTTGGATTTTGGACTAGATTGCACCTTTAGGGTTTTGGGGAGCTCCACCTCTTTTTTTTTCTTTCCTGATAATCGATACACACATATGTGTGTGTGGATTTCTTCTATTTATTTGTTTTTATTTTTATCGAGATTATCCCTTTGTGCAACTCTAGTCCCTCAAGTTAGTACAATGTCATTTCGTATAAAACTAACTATTAGCTAGTTTCAATCACCTTGTATTCATTTGTAAAATAATATTATTAACTAGGTTACTTCCATATCAGAGCATAACCCATATTTTATTGTTTAAGTCTCGTTTTATTATTTTGCTAATCACGGCCTAATGACGTATTTAGGCGAGCTAAAAGTTTCGGGGTGTTACAGAATATCATTGTCCTTTCGTGTTTAGAAACCAAATGGTACTTTCTTGCTAGACTTTCTCAATTTTTGAATAATTGGCAAACGTATGGTATTGGGATATCATCATCTGAGATTATCTTATCGGATCCATCCATCCTATAGAAAACCTTCACAGGCTTGTTAACTGATTCCATTTTTCTTAACTTACTAATTCATTTTGTTTTCAATTTCTGAGGATGTGAAACCTGATAAAGAGAACTTGTCTCATTTCTCGAATGTGATTTTCCAATGGAATCTCAACACAATTTTCTAAGGTTCCCTCATCATCAGTATCTGAATCATCAGTTACTGCGACCATTTCCTCATCATTCAATCCAAGTATCGGTCTCACATAAGAATTTGGATCTCCAACACTTGAAGTGTTAGATTCATTATCCGATGAGGAATGCGATTTTACTGAACTCTCCAGTTTTACTAAATTCAAATTGTGGTTTTCAAATAATACTAGAGAAGGAACAGCTTTGTAGTTTGCACTACTGGATTGTGATGGTTCCTCAACAAGTGGTCCAATACATATGCCACATGTTTGTAACTTTCTAACTTTTTGTTGACCTTTTCAGCAAAACACATGATTTTAGCCATTTCTAGTTTAGTTTCTTCAATTTCATTAATGTAATTACTAATGGCTGTTGTTTGTTTCAAAGAAAGAGTTTTAGTTAATTCTGAAACATCTTTTTTATAAACCTTCAAGTGTTTTTTGTTGAAATCATGTTCGTCCTTACAATAAGATTGAATGACGATTCTAGCACTCTCAAGCTGAAGCTTGAGTTGCTTAACTTCTTCAGTCAATCTATCACAAGTACCACAATATTTTAGTCATACAAGTAGTAGAGTTAGAACTTACCGTTTAGGCGGATATGTCATGGCCATCAATGCAAATTGAGCTTCCATTCCTGTAAATAATTTTGAATAATCAATCTATGTAAGAAGCATCATCCACCATGCATGATTTCTTCGTCATCAAAAAGTCTGCCTTCGGCTAGCAATTGGTCAATATCATCATCATCCAGAGAATTAACACTCACTTCCAAATCAGGTTCACTTTCTGAATCAGAATAGGCAGATTTTGGTTCATCAGAGACATCGGCAACGGAATCAATAATAGTCCCTAAAACCATCTCAGCAACTGGTTCTTCAACCTTCTCAGTAACAGAAACTGGAACCTCTTCAGCAATCTCCTCAATCGTAACTTCAGAAACTTTCTTAGAATCCAAAACATCATCATCTATCACCCACTTGTAATCTCCCAAATCCCAATTGCCTATATTGCATACAATTTCAATCATAACCCTCATCTTTCTATATCACCAATACCTGATTCTGGTTCTCATTTTGAGGTTGACTGTTTGGTGTAGAAATAGTAATAATGGTTCTGGTTTGGGTTAGATGTAGTTTGGTTTTGAGTTTGGTTGGTTGTAGATGTTTGTATAGATGTGGTATTTTAAGTGGTGTTTTGTCGGTTTTGATAATTGTTTTATTGTGGATAGGTGTTGTTATTTTGGCTGTGGTAGGAAACCTGATTTTGTGACTGACGATTATGATCAATGGAGTTAAACGGGTTTCGGTTACCTTGTTGCATTAGTTGAGTACACTCTCTCTTGAAATGACCTCGAGTTCCACAATTGAAACAAGTTAACTTGGCTTTGTTGAAGCCATAGGTAGTATTCGGTTAAGGTAGCGAGATCAGTTCTGCCCGTCTTTTCTATAAAACTCAGTAGCTTTCCTCATCACACTTGCAAATGCCCACTGAATGTCGATCAGCTCCGTCTCTTCCTTATCGATCTGGGCATAATCCTCAATTGTGCCACTTCTACAGTCACATTGTTCATATTGTAAGTTTCCAACACAATTGGAATTTGACTTGAAGATGGTGGTGTCATTTGAGAATATATTGTTGTTGTTGAGGTGTGTTCACAATGATGTATAACAAGCAACAAACATTTGTTGTGTATGAATGTTGGTGTGTAGGTTGGTCCTGGAGCAAGATAATTGATTGGATTTCTTTCCGGTTCAGTAATATTGGAATTACAAGCAATGTGAGGTGCAACACTTCCACCCACTTATCAAATAGACATAGAGGAAGATGATGTAGCATTATATACAATTCTAGATTCAGTGGAAACTGTGCTCTTTTGGTCTTTCTCTTTTCTTCCATCTCTTTGTTCTCCAACTTCTGTATGAATTCATTGATAGCCCAGTATTGATATGCATCTTTTTCCTCCAATACCTCAACATGTTGTCCCCAATATGGAGGAAATGAATCAGCAAACTTGTCCACCAATTCAGTCATTGGAATCTTAATCTCATTGTTTGATAATTCTGACAACAAATGACAATATCTGATGAACAAGCTCTTTCAATGTTTCATTTCCCACATAACAAAAATTCTGAAACTCGTTCTTCAACTCTTCCATGCGAAGTCTTCTCGTCTTCTCACTACCATCATACCTATTCTTCAAAACATCCCATAGTTGTTTCCAGGTAGTACATGATCCAAACTAGTGCAGAAAATCTGTGGTCAACGCTTGAGACAGTTGTGAAAACGCCTTCTCTCAACAACAAACTTTTTCATCTCATCATCTTTCAAATCTTCAAGAGGAATTGGGATATTTGTGTTCTCAAGCATTGGAGGATTGTATCCCTTCGTAATCATTTGACATGCCTCTCCTCATTTCAATCCCATGCCTTTCCAGATGAATCTTAAACTTATTATACCACTGATAATACTCTGACATTTCCAACAGTTTAGGATAACGATTCCCACTTCCCGATGATAAGTCATTGATCAAAGTAGTAATCGCATTCGAAGTCTGATTTGCACCGCTGCTGCTGCAACTACCCAAAAATCAGTCACTTGTTGTGGAGATTGAGTAATAGGTGGTGGTGTTGAACTTGTCATAGCAATATATTGATCGTGCGGTGTCGACTGTGTGTTCGTCTTTTGAGAAGCAACTGCCCACGGATTCATAGGAACATGCTGTTGTTGTGTTGTTGCAGGTCTAGGTGTCATCGGAAAACCCCAGATGTTGTCCATAATGATCGGAATGTCAACACTTAGAAAATTTTACAAAAACAGACTCTTGTTCGACCTCAATAAGCAGTCGTGGGTTCGAATGTGGAAATATGACTTGGTATAACCCTACAATTGACTCGAATGAGAAAGTGTGACACAAACTCTGATTCGACCCCTAAAAACTTTGGTTCGACCGCCCGATGTGGTCGAATGAGACACCAAAATGGTCGAATGTAAACATAACCACACTCAAAAACCCTTGGTTCGACCTAAAAACTCTCTGGTTCAACCAAAATTCAACTGATTCGACCCAAAAACTTACTCATTCGACCTATACCTTTTGATTCGACCTGACCCATTTGGAAAATGGTTATTCTTCAAACTCAGTTATTTTGATCCAATTTTTTTAAATGTTGAGGATTTCAATTGTGTTAATCAGGTTTTACTTCGGATTTGATGGAGATCAAGTTTAGTAAATGAAATTTATGATTTTATCCATGAAATCAAGTCAAAATCAATCAATCTCCATTATTATTCAAAGTTCAGCAAAACAGAAAAATTTTAGGTGTTTTTGGTGAAAAATCTATTCGAAATCTATCAATTTGCAATTGTATGATTAAGCAAAGCTCGGATACCACTTTGTAAAGGACCAGACTGTAAGAAATCAACTACATAATCATACAAATAGAACATCCAGGTGCGGAAAACCCTAGATAGTATGCAAAATGATAGAAAACAAATCAAAACATAATCAATTCCATTTTAATAATCATTTTCATTCATAAACAATTGATAACACTTGATTAAGCTTAGGTTTACAATGAGAAGTACAAATCAGAATGTTCTAGATCACAGAGAGAACACACACACTAGTCCTATCTTAAATGACCAACAATTATAACTCAAACAAAACAAAACAAAACAAAACATAAACTATATATAGGTAGCCTCATTCGTCCCCCCGTGTAGGTCGAATGAGCTCATTCGACCCTAACATCAGCTCGAACCAAAACTAACAAACTTCCTTCAACCTTCAAAACTCTCCTTCGACCCATGCTATGGTCGAATGAGTCTTCAGCAAACATACAATCTTCAATAAAAACGTTATATTGTCAATACAAAGCGATAGTCACATCCGAGCACTTACAGAAATATCCCATACAGTTTGCTAACTATTCATAGATTTCAAAATTTTGGCAAGAAAGTACTATTTGGTTTCCAAAATCTAAGAGAACAAATGACTTTCCACCAGAATTAAGTAGAAAACTGTATGGTGATGAATCTAAAAGGCCCAAAGTTCATGTAACATAATTCATTAAACATGTTGGAAGTGTTGAACCGTCTTACTCATTGGAGCCTGTTCCTAAAAGTTTAAGAAGGCATTGTATTGACGATCAATATCCAATAAACACTTTTGCTAGAAGTCATGAAAAGAATAAGTTTGAGGAATATCGTGCCCGTTTTAAATGTGGGGATAGAGGACATTTACTTGTTCACTGCCCATATGTAAGACATAAGAGGCATGAAGTTAAGGTTAGGCGAAACCATATGGATTTGAGAGTTGTTTATCCTCAAAGGCAGTTTTATCAATCTAGAGGAAAACAACCGATTGTTTATAACAATCGAAACCAAATCGCCATGAGTAGACCAGAGAATAAACCAATGGTGAACACAATGAAGGACAAACAAAAGGTTTATCCTAAACCATCTGGTAAGTCTATGGCTGGACCTTCGTCTGTTAAATCAGACGAGGTTACCAAGAATTCTCAACCGAAGGTCGTGCAAAAGAAAATTGAAATTGTTAAAATTGATAATACAAAACAAATCTGAATTTTAAACGACCTGAGCAGACTTAGTTACCAAAGTCTTCTTCAAGTGGTTCCACCTCAACTTCACAAGAATTAGTGAAGGTTTCTGAAAGAAAGTTGCTGAAAAGAAAAATGTTTCTTTGAATGATGAAACTTCAAGACCCAAGACCATGAAGGCTTGGGTCCCCCGAAAGAACTAATCCTTTAATTGCTTGTGCAGGGAGTTCCAGTTGGCCCTGTTAGCTGTCTTTGGATTGTTGATAGTGGATAATCTGGGAACATGATAGCGGACATGACCCTCCTTTTTGACATCAAGAATATTAATGGAGGTTATGTTGCCTTTGCTAGTAACAAAGGAAAGTATATTACAATGGAGGGAAGTGTAGTAATGGGATTGTTAGTTTTAAGAATATTCGTATGTATAGAAAATAGACTACAATCTTCTGAGAGTGTCTAAAACTTTGATAAGAAGTTCTCAGTCCCTTTTGATGATAAAGCTTGCTACATCCTGAAGCCTGGTTTCGAAATTCCAAAGAGTGGATTCCGTTACAAGCTCAAAGAGTGAATAATCTTTACATTTTTGACATGAGTAAAACTATAACATCAAAGGGTCAAGTTACGTGTTTCTTGTTGAAAGCAACTGAGAAGAATCGATCATGTAGCATCGCAGGATGGGTCAAATTCATCTCATAAAAAGAATAAACTTGTGAAGAATGGACTCGTTGATGGTGTTAATGTGAAACATTTCCATCTTAAAGATAAGTGCGTATCGTGTAGAAAGGGCAAACAACACAAACACTCCCACAGACCAAGAAAGTAAATTCTGTGAGTGTCCTGTTTGAACGTTCACACATGGATCTCTTTGGACCTATGAAGTGTAAAAGCATCTGTGGAGACTTATATTGTCTTGTGGTTACTGATGACTATTCAAGATTTTCGTGGGTGATGTGCATGAAATACAAGAGTGAAACGTTTAACAGTCTGAAGATTCTGTTTACCCATTTGGAGAACATATATGGTTTGAAGATCAAAAGAATTAGAAGTGACAACGGGACGGAGTTTAAGAATTCATATATGGATGCACTCTATAAGTCAAAAGGTATTCATCATGAATACAGTGCACCTTATACTCCTCAACAGAATGGTGTTGCAGAAACAAAGAACAGGACTCTAATTGAGACGGCGAGGACAATGCTTGCGTAAATGCCAAAACCCAAGTTACTAAATGAGGAACTTAAAATGTATGAAGATGATCAAAGATCATCTAATGCATGCATCATTTCTAAGATGAAAATCATGATTGATATAAGCCTCGACCTGGTAGAGTGCACATGTGACTTTGTAGCATTGATTTGCTGACGTGTACATCTTTGTGCCCCATACCTTGTAAAATACGGATAACAACGGCATAATCACGCGTTACGATGAAGCTTTGCGCAAATTCCTTTATAGGGGAGTATGTTGTGTGTGTGGGAACCATTAGAATGTTAGTTTTTAACACACCTAACACATATCATTTTAAAGCATTGCATAACGGTCTGCATTGAGCTTATGCGGATAACAATATCAGCAATTGCTGGGTCTCACAGTCTTTAAACTTAACATATTAAAGAAGAATGGTATGATTAGTTTTATTGAAAACTGATATGATCCTCTTACCGAAAGATCACAAAAAGATTGTCTGTATAAATTTACTTACTGCTTTCTGTTTGATTTCTGCAAAATTCAAAAAGATTTTTGGTGTATGTTAGCATAAACTTAAGAAAATCCAAAAATTTTACATTTCTGTGTTATTTTTAATAACCGATGTTGGAGGACGATCATTTTCCGAAGTTTGACATACCAATCAGAGTTTTGTATCTCAAAATCAAAATTTTTGTAGAGTTTGAAGATTAAATGTTTGAAAATGACAAAAAGTGGAACGCATTGGACATTTTGGTGAAAAAACAAAATTTCAAAATTTCCTTCGCCTTTTAGTTAGGTCGAATGAAAATTTTGCTATTTGATTCGTGCCATAAGTTGAGTCGAATGAAAGTTGTTTTGTTTTCAAAACACATTCGAAACTTAGTTGGTCCGAATGAAAAGTTTATGTTTTCGTCCGTACCTTAGTTGGTCCGAACCAAATCTATTATATATAACCATTCTGTTCATTCGAGCCTTACCTTTTCATTCGTGTTTATTGTTCCTAATCTCTAATCTGATAACAAGTAGTTTTTTTATTCCAGAATTTAGATCTTATAATCTTGTTCCTCGTATTCACAGGTACTCAATGGTACAATTTGGATGGATTTCACCCGATGTATTGGTCAGAAAAGGGTTTTTTATGAACACAAACTCTAGAACATCAATTGGAGCTTGTTTACCAGTTTTTACTACATTTTGATCATTGTCATACATTAATCGATAGTTTTAGGGGGAGAAATTTACAAAATTAGGTTTTAACATGTTTGATTAACAGTTAGATGTCATAAACCCCTAATTTTTAATTAAAAACAATCTACTAAGGATGTTTTAATGAAAGTTGATGGTTGGTTTAGGTTGGCCAATGGTTTTGGACGACAATGCAATCAGAATCATGTTTAAAATCAATCAGAATCAAAAGATTGAAAATTGAAAAATTAATCAGATTCATTCGTATCATTTTTAGGTAGAATTAAAATTATTAATTTTGATTAGTAATTTAGTTTTTGATTCGACCACTGATAGGTCGAATGAAAACCAATTTAGACAAAAAGTTTTGAAGTGCCGATTTGTATATTCTTCTAATTTGTTTTGTTATTGTTTTAAGAAATGGCAGAATTAAAGTTCGAAAATAAGCACAACAATTGTGCATATCTGGGAGAGGTAGAAAATAAGTATGAAGAATTCAGAGGATAGATTGATAATCTAAGGAGATCTCGTGTCATTTACGTCATTGGTTAATCTCACACGTTCTATAATGACCATCAAGAGGAGTTTTGGAAGAACGCAACATTAGATTTCTTTGATGGGAAAACAGTGATTCATAGCAAGGTGCAGGATAAGACGATGCTTGTTCTGGAGGAAGAGTTCCGTAGGGTTTTGAGGTTGAACGACTCTACAAAAGTTCCATCAAGTTTCCTGAGGATGAAATATTTGGGGAAGATTACAGACTGTCAACTTTTCATATCAAACGTGTGTCTAGCTTTCAAGTACATGCTGTACATGACTACACACATCTTTGCCCCAATCAGAGGAGGTTTTGATGTTCTATGTGATACCACATGTTCTATGGCAGTAGCACTGATCCTAAACAAAGATTTCAACATCTCGGGAATGTTGTTTCGTCACATGATGGAGGTATTTGATGGTACGAAGACTGACGAATTCCCGATGTACCCAAGATTCTTACAGACGATATTCGATGAGAACTACCCGGATTTGGTGAAAAATCCTGCACATATTTTATATCAAGAGCATATGAACGTTATGACTCTTAATAGGATGATGATGATGATATACAAGGGAAAATCCGAGAAACCACCGACTAGGAGGTTGTTTGGTCATTTGATAACTCCTGGTTTCAAGGCTCCTGATCATGATGGTTGGAGACATACGAATAGTGATTCTGATTCTGATTAGCCATTTATTCATGTGATGAGTGGTGAAAAGGCGAAGAGACAAATCAAGAAGAGAGATGCTAAGTCGAAGAGGAAAGGGAAAGAAATTGAAGGATCCTCGATATCAAAGATGAAGGGTAAGAAGAGTATGTTAATTGATGAAGATATGGAAAGGAGGAAGAGTGGGTGTTCGGATCTGATAGTGATAGGGAAGCGAATCACAAGGCCATTGGTGATTCTGCTACACCTAATATTGTGGATGAATTGGTGGCAGCACAACTTCAAATAGGTTATGATCAAAATCTAAACTTCGAAACGAATGACGACTTGATCTTAGATGTTGATGATGATATTCTGGTTCTCCCGTGGCTGGTAAATCAACAAAACGTGGACATCTGATGTCAATGTCGAAGAAGGAAACCAAGAGAACAAAAAGACAATAGGACATGGAAACTTTATTGAAAGGAAAGATAGTTCCTTCTACTTCAACAATGCCACCAGTTACATCTCCAATTAAGAAGAGAATAGTTGATAAAGATGAAGTTGTAAAAGAGAAATTCGCATCAAATCCTTCACAAAAAGATCAAGAAGATACTTCGAAGTCGTTGACAGGTTTATTATCTAGTTTTGAGAAATTGTCTTCATCTACTCCACAACCAGGATCCTCACAACCGACTATTACTGTTTCTGATGATGCATTGAATCTAATGCAACAACATATTAATAGGTTGATGAAGTCTTTTGATTTACAGAAAGATGTTACGTTAAAGAATCAAGA
This sequence comes from Ambrosia x helenae, assembly GCA_030844895.1. Lineage (NCBI taxonomy): Eukaryota > Viridiplantae > Streptophyta > Magnoliopsida > Asterales > Asteraceae > Ambrosia > Ambrosia x helenae. The sequence continues at coordinate 10,186 of JAUTDX010004593.1, forward strand.
AGAAATCAAGCAGCTCAAGGAGAATGAGAAAGACATGTGGAAGGTAATAGCTAAGTCGAAAGAAAAGCAAGATCGGGTAGAAAATGAGGTGACAGATTTGAAGTTAGAGAACACGAAGCTACAGTTGATAAAGGTAAACAACACGAAAGGAGAATAGTTGTTATCGAGATGGAGGATAAGAAGTTGAAAAAGATTATTAAGGGTTTACATCAGAAAGTTCCTCAATTAAAAGGAACTGATGATCTTGAGGAGTCGGACGATGATTTGGATGAGGAAGAGGATGAAGATGATGAGGAAAAGGATGATAATGATGATGATAATGGTTCAGATGATGATAATGATGATAATGATCGATATTGAAAGAATGGTGAAGGTTCAACGAGTTCTAATGATACTAATGATAATATTGAAGATTTCTCGTATGAACGTAGGAAGAAGAAAGATGAAGATGAATTAGCTAATTCAAACAAGAAAGATTCTACACAGATGATTGACGCTGATAAGGAAAGATTGAAAAGGATGATCAAAAGAGGATACGTGTCAGTGCAACTAACAGCGAAATTCAGAGACATGTTTGTGATGAAGACATAAAGACATGAAGAGATACTTGAAGGAGTTTCACAACAAGATGGAATGAGTCTTGATGAGTTGATAAAGACTAAACAGATTCCAGAGATTCCAGTTGTTAAACCGGGTTGTCATTCAGATGATGTGAACATGAATAATTTTGATGAAATGGAGATTGAGGATATTTCACATGAAGAATATTCGGAGTATTATAACATGAAGGACAAAACACAAATTTCGTTCGTTGATGATGACATACTTCGCGAAGCTAAAAAAGTTGCAGATGATAAAAGGAAGAACGTGATTGATGAGTTGTTTACTGAAGCTGAAAAAGAAGATGTTAATTGTGAGTCGGATGCTTTGAAAGAATATCTACGCAGACTACGTGAAGAAGCTGATAATCGTCCTCTACCACTGATTCAAGGAAATTTTATCGGTATCATAACAAGATGTTCAAAGGAAGGGTGATCAGCTGGAAATTTTTCCCTCAAATGTAGTGTGTTGGGATAAAGTGGGAAAGTGGCATTCTTTATTTCACCAAATTCTTTGATATCAAGACGCTTCCTTATTGGGCAGTTAGAGATGCCAGTCGCCACAAGATGATCGATGCGACACATTCGATTTTGTTAGAATGGATGGCAGATAAGATGACGAGGGAAAGTCAGACAAAGTGGGACATGTTTAGACCTCAGTATCCTCATCAAATCGTACATAAGAAGATCAAACTGATGAATAATATTCCGTTCGTGACTCGTAATTACAAACCTCTATTTCGACGCATTGGATATTGAGCAAGCGTGGAGATTTCAAGCAGTCGTCAAGTTTTATTTTGCTTTTGAAGTGCATTCAGATTGTGATTACAAGACGTTGTTGGGAAAATATTCGTTGAAGCTGAGGAAGCAGTTAGAAAAATGTCCGAGTCAATTATTTAAAGCAGGAAATACTGAAATTGCAAGAGATAAGTTGAAGTTTGTGAAGACGAAGAACATGTAAAAATCTTAGCTACAGACAAAGGGGAGTTTGTAGATGCATATTTCATATATGTGTGTAGCTTTCGGATCGTCATAGTTGTCATAGACGAATTGTAAAGTTAATGTTGTTTTTGTAAGTTTGGTTCGGGTAATCGATGGGACGAACCAAAATATTCTAGTTTGGTTCAAGATGACCCAAGGTCGAACCAACTGTTTCACACCTTCGAAGGGTCGAATGAAAAGTTCCATATATATGTGTAACATTGTGACTTTTATTCAGTTATGTCGATAGGTGTGTGCGTGTTCTAGAGTGGTGAAAGGTTGTCCAGTTACACCTAGTTGTGTGTGTTTTTGTATAATCGGGTCAGTAAACGTTATTATCAACTTAACGATTAATGAAAACTTTGAAAATGAAATCCCGCGTGTTTTGATTCATATTTTATCATTTTCCATGAACATTAGGGTTTCTGCTCCTAGTGTTTCAGTATTCATGTAGATTACGTATTGATTGTGTGAAAACGGATCCTACATCCTTAAAAGACCCACTGCCCCTGAACATAAGTTACCAAACACAATTTTTGTTACAACAAATGATTGACTTCTTAATTTGGTGTTTAGTATACAGACCATAGCAGTTGGTTTGTTTATCTTTTATATATTTTGGGGAGTAATTGTCTTAATAAAAGATATACTCTTCCCGTGTTTTCATACGGGACTTCATCTAGTACGTACATTACAAAACATGTATGTTCATATATGTAGAACACTATTTTTTCTATTGTTTTAAACACATGTATACACATATGTATAAATAAAAAATAAAAAATGAAAAAAATAAAAAAAAGTTATTCATGTAAAAAAAAACATGTGATTAAGCAAAAAAAATATTGCCTATTTTTTTTTTTGCCTTAGAGAAATGTGTGGTCCAGAATGGTTCTCTCCGTACTCAATTTGGCCAAAAGTTCTCATTTGAACCAAATCCTATATATATATATGGTAGGGATCATACGAGAACTAACTTTAGGGAGAGAACCAAAGTGAACAAGTAGCATTTTTATAAATATAAGGGATCTATACAAAAATACCTCAATCAGAAAAATATTAAAATAAAAAAAAAATTATATTCCCTAAAATAATTAAAAATAAAAAAAAGTAAAAATAACCAAAATGATTATCTAGTATTAATATTTTTTAAAAAAATAAAAATAAAAAAATGGTTGATATCACACCATATGACGTCTTGCCTAAAGCACATGTTCATTTAACTGCTATAAAAATTACAAACATATATCGTATGCACATGTGCATTTCATTAATAAATCACACTTTTGAATAAATTATCAACTACCATAATTAAATCGTCATTAAATGGACGTCATCTACCCCGTAAAAACCTAAACCCACCCACACTCACTGCTAAAAACCCTAAACCCACCCACCCACCCACCACACCCCAAAAAACCCAAAGCCACCCATCACCACCACCCAAAAAACCAAAACCCCCTCACCCTCTAAAAACCTATACCCACCACCCTACCCAAAAAAAAAAAAAAAAAAAACCTAAACCCACCTACTACCACACCCTAAAAAACTTAAACCACCATCCCAATTTTTTTCAAAAAAAAAAACAATTGGGAAGTCAGAGTTTACCGTATAACAAAGGTTTCCACATTATCCTTTCCTTATATATATATATACTAGGTTAGAGCCCCGGGTGTACACCCGGCAAGTACCCAAGTAAAATGAAAATGAATATAAGATGATATTAAGTGACAATTTATAAAATACATACATGCATGTGTTGTATAATAGTAGTTAAATCTCTAACATGTCAAAGAAACGTATATGATTTATTTGTTTTAATGTGTAAAGTGTATATCTATACTATATTAATAAGCATATAGGAAGGGCAAGAATGGTCATTTGCCACTTTACAACTCTCAAAAGCATATTGTACAATGGGTTGATGCACTATTACTTAAGGGTTACAAGCTATAATGCCTTATGTACAACCCTAATGCAAAAGAAAAAAAAACATGGGATACACATACACATTAGGGTTTCTATTCTTCATTATCCGCCTCCATGCTCTCTCTCCAGTCCAAGTCCAGGCGATGCAAGATCTAGGGTTTTATCCAAGTCAGATTCAAGATCTAGGCATTCTTAATTATACCAGAAGGATGAATCTCTTATCTCTCTCAATCCAACACCAGATCCACCGGTTTTGGGTTAAAGTTTTGATGAAGAAACGCCCAATACTTATTATAGTTGTAGTTGAGATGAAGATCGTTCGAAGAGATTTCGTTCCAGACGGCCCCGGAAGCGTTAAGGTAATCTTTTCTTTCTTTCTTCTTCACCGATTTTTTTTTTTTTTTTTTTTTTTTTTTTTGAGTAAAGTTTGGTTTCTTAGTTTTTTTTTTTAAATTTCATTACTAATATAATTAATAATAATAATACTCTTCCAATTCCAATTAATTAATATTGAGTAGTCTCTTTGGTTGGAAACAAACAGATGATTCCGGATGAAGCAGACGATTTGTGGGTGGCTTATAACCTTATTGTTCCAGGTGATACCCTCATGGCTGTTACCATCAGGTTTCTCATCTTCATTCCATTTCTTTATTATTATTATTATTGTCTCCTTTTTTTGTTGTTAAATAATAAGTTCATTCTACACAACTTTGTATCCTTACTTGGAAGTAATAATAATATCTTTATTTTTGTGATGAGTAGAAAAGTTCTTAGAGAAGCTGCTTCTGGATCAAGAGAAGCAGAACGAGTTAAATTGAAACTTGAAATCAAAGTTGAGGTAAGGTGAGTTTATTCTTAAGTGTTACACTAATTATGTGAAATCTTGGTTTTAAAAAGCGCGCCCAAGAGCAAGGGAATTCCTTCAGATGCCGTGAGGTGACGGGTGTACATGAGGCGTGTAGACACATTTTGTCTGTACATAGAGAGATTATATATAAATTATATCGTATATAGCCTAAAGTAGTAAAAATAGCCATCATATGAATTGTACACACACAACTTGATTTTGTCAGCTTTCAATAATACACTACTAAATGACCCATCCTGTATCAATGTGATAAGATCGAAGGTGTGTTTTGACCTGTCGGTATCGTTTTTCCCTAACCATATCTCTTTCTCTTTATGATATTAATATTTCTCTTTGAACTCAAAGATAAAGAAGATGGTGTCAACAGAATTCGATGAAGAATCCGTCAACAGAAGCAAGGGTTACTCGTGTTTTTGACCAAAGGTGCTGTACGTATTGGCTCTTGCGGATCGTTTCAGGTAATAATCACACCTTAGTTTACTATTATGTAGGTTTACCTCATTGTTTTGTCAAGCATATATTTGAGGAATCAGATGTTGTTTTAACCTCAACAAAACAGATTGACAGATTTTGTGGCGTTTCCTGATAAGAGAGAGAGAGAGATATATGACGGCTGAGTAGGAGATCACATCCAACAGTTATGAAGAGGCTCGTAAGCAACAGCTTCTCTAGAACTCTATCTGACCTTTCATCCTGGGCAAGGTTTAAACAATTTTAATAATTTTGTGATTATGTAATGTGACATAAATAATATATTAATCCATTATGGTGGTATTCATATGAAGCGAGGGTTCGAGCAATGAAGGCTGCAGAGAAACTTCAAAGCAATTTGCAGTCTGAATATCCCTCTTTTGTAAAGTCAATGGTCTGTTCTCATGTTTACAGTTGCTTTTGGTTGGTAAGTATCTTAAACAAGACATGTGGACATTGAAACTTCTAATGTAAATATAACATGCCGTAAATCAAAATTAATTAGTGTTAACTTAAAGGAATTGAAATTGATATTGATATTGTTATTGGGGTTGTTCTTTTTCTGTAAGTGTAAAGTAGGCATGAAAATGCTAAGCATATTAGTACAAAATAAATTGACAATAATAAATAAGAAATAAAAAAACAAAGTGATTTAAAATTGTATTAAAAAAATGCTTAAACTAATTTAGAAATAAATAACAATTTTGGTGATGTGAATTTTGTCGTTTTAGATAAGATGGTAGAGAGTGGGGTTGTGTTCAATTGACAAAATCATTAAAGATAAGGTATTGCTTCCTTGTGGTCAAGAGTTCGAGCCTTTAATCTTCACCAATGTATTAAGATTAAAAAAATATATATTAACGTTTAAGAAAGAATTCCAAAACTGGAAAATAAAAGTGTGTGTAATAAACTGGATAGCACATAATAAGAGAATTGGGTTCTTTAATCTTCACCATGCTTGTTGTTTTCATGTTTGACTTTCTATTAATTTCTTTTTAAATCATGGTTTTAAATCAAACTTTGTTACAAATCGTAAAAAACGATTTCCGATTTCCTTCAAGTTGGTTTTTATTAATGCCTTTATTGTTAATGAAGTATATGCTAATGAAATTAACAATGCCTTTAATAATTTTTGTGATTATGTAATGTGACATAAATAATATATTAATCCATTATGGTGGTATTCATTTTCAGTTATCTTGCAAGACCATTGGAAGAAGTCAGAATGGCTTCATATGAAGCGAGGGTTCGAGCAATGAAGGCTGCAGAGAAACTTCAAAGCAATTTGCAGTCTGAATATCCCTCTTTTGTAAAGTCAATGGTCCGTTCTCATGTTTACAGTTGCTTTTGGTTGGTAAGTATCTTAATCTTGACTTGTTACCGGAAACACTCACATTGACACCTCTAGAAACCAGGAAACTATCTTAATTGACGTTTCTTCTATCAGCTTTTTATTAAAGATATTAACTTGCTTGTGAAGGGGCTACCTCAGAGATTCTGCAAGAACCATCTTCCAAAGTCCACGGTGAGTATGGTACTAGAAGATGAGGATGGGAATGAATATGAAGCAGTGTATATTAGCTCACGAACAGGACTTAGTGGTGGATGGAGAGCATTTGCATTAGAACATAAACTGGATGATGGTGATGCTTTGGTTTTTGACGCTTGTTCTCAATGATCTTTCTTTGCATCTTATTGTACGACATGAGGTTAGTTTCTTTCCCACGTTTTCTCTCTATTTTTTTCGTTAATGTAGTTTACCAAGTTATACTAATTTACTTTTTGATAAAAATAATTTTGGAGGCTTGATCTTTTACTCATGCAAAATACACTTTGGGTGACTACCTTGACTGTTTAATACATTTTCTTTTAACCTAAGTTTTGGATTTGACCAATCAACGATGAAACATAACCTGAATCGTTAGTATATGGGTCAAAATTACAGCTTCAGATGATCATCATCTCAGCTTCAACATGTAATATTTTTAAGGCTTTCGATGTTGGAACAAATTTATAATATTACATTTTGATGTTTATATGCAGTTCCCAGAGGGAGATTCAGCCTCGAGAGCACCACCAGCAAGTAAAGAAGTGGTTGAAAAGCTTCCTCATTTAGGGGGCAAAACACAATATTTAGTTAACGGATCAATAGTTATGCATTTTTAAAATATTGCAGCAAATTATGAGAGTTTAACATTTTTAGTAAATGGGTCAAAAAATTCATAGTGAACGGGTCAAAATCACCACTGATGGAAACGGGTCAATTTGGTTAAGTAATAATTTTGTTCTTATTGGAGGTGAATCAAGCTTGCCCCTTCCTGAATAAGAAGGCAAAAACAGGATGTACTATCTGGGGATTTTCTTGGGAGGGGCATACCAGAAGGCTCTTGGTGGTCTCCACAATCTGTTTAGTGTCCCGAGTGTGGTTCGTGTGTCTCAGAGTGATGGTCCTTTTGGGTTTGCTGTTACCCGGATCGTGCCTGGCCCGTCCTGCAGTGATGTTCTCAGATCAATGCAACACGAACCGGAGATCATGTTTCAGACCCTTAAGCACATGATTGAAGAATTTGTTCATGATGAAGGCGATATAGGTGGCGCTATGATCGCAGGTGGCCTCGTGCAGTCTTTCCCCAATATGCCTTATCTGACTGTAGGATCATCTTGCTGCTTGACTGCTGCAAATGGCAACAATAGGTACTATTACTGTTCTGATGAGGATTTCTCTGGCTGGTCAGATGCGGTTGCTGGCGAAGATGAGTCGTGGTCTTATGTATGTGCTTGAGAACAACAAGATTCTTTGGTGAATCACTGGTTTCGTTGTTTGTCAATGGGTTCGTTCTGTTCTGCAAACTTTAGTATGTTTTTTTTTTAAATTAAGGTACTTATCTTTTTATTTTGTTAGGCTCTCTTTTTTCTCATGTGAACAAGATATACAGAGAGAGTTGTTGATCTTTTTTTACAAATTTGTGAAGATAGATTTGGGGTACTGTTATGTCTTCTTCCCCATCTCTTCCTTCATGTTGTAGCCCATTATCTATGATATATAATCCACAACCTTTTTAATCTTTATGAATTATAACAAGAAATACAAATGTATGAAATAGTTTGCTACTCATGCAGCAGTTTGTAATATTTTACTAATACTAACTACTTTGTTAAGGCATTTTTCATTCCAAGTTCAAATACTTACCTATTAATTATACGTGAACAAAAACTCAGCTCATTAAATGATTTATAACAAGAAAACAGGTCATGCACTCATGCTATATAGCAAGGTTAGAACTTAGATCCATCAGGCTAAAAGACTCCTACAGTTCAAGGCCTCACTTTTGCAGATTTGCAGCATGCCATCATATAACATGAGGTTATTAGGATTTGTCTTTATAGAATAATGTGATAATTTTGGATTGTATAGATGATGTTGTAGTCACATTTTCGGTGGGTAGCAGTAGGGTTCCCGCTTTATACGATTAGTACTCTTAATGTGCCTACTTTTTCGGGACCTAAGTGAATGTAGAAAATAAAAATTGGGCATGGGTCAGATTGGATAACTGATATAACTTATGATTCAAGAAGTATGGTTCCCGCTTTATACGATTAGTAAAAAAGGGGTTAATTTCTTAATGGGTCACTTGAATAACTTATGATTCAAGATGCTCCTAGCCTTTATTGTTAATTATATCATATTGGTTTTGTGATACACGTCAAAGGACTTATATATTTCTTATTCATGTGTTTGTTTTTTTTAGATTAATATGTTTATGACGGATATGTAACCAAATTTTAAAAGGCTCATGACATATATAGACCAAACGATGCTACGCATAAAAAAACTAATAGAAGTACAATACAATATATCACGAGGGAATTGGAAAACTAACAAAAAACGAGTACAACATTGTAAATTACCGTCACCGCCGCAACGCGCGGGTTCCCTACTAGTATATATATATATATATTGTTTTGCAAACACTATAAATTATTATAATATAATCACATATGAACGTTTCTTATAACTGTTTAAACTATGCATATATTCAATAATTGTATGTATACATATAAAATCGTTGGGTCTAAAAAAATTTAAGTAAAAAATTTTTTTTGGTAGTCAACTTTCATAGATATAAACATAATAGCTTGGGAAAAACCTTATGTATATATACGTAATAATATACATATTCATATGTGATTATTAACGGCCTTCATTTAAACAATGGTACACATAATAACGGCCCGTGTAACACACGGGGTTCAAAATTTATAATATAAATCCTAATACATTAACAAATATACAAAAAAATCAAATTACAATTGTTTAAAAATTTGTAAATTACTTCTTTGTATAATTTTTAATGTGTTACTCGTTTTTTAGCTTATTAACTGTCTCATGATATAACAGAGAAATCATGTGAACCAAACTCAATGTTTCTCAATGACAAACAATGTGAAATTGTATGTTAGGCAAACGGCGTATGTTGCATTTATTTTGCTGATGTTAACTACTGAAGAAGTAGTTAACTACTGATGATGAAAGTACTACTGATGATCATCAGTATTTAACATCAGCAGTTCATCATCAGTTGTTATCCTCTGCATCAGTAGTTATGTATCCACACTATAAATTAGGTTTTGATGGTGTTTGTTACAATCTACTTTTAACTATTTTTCTTGACATTTATGATCAGATTAGTGTAATTTATCATAACATGTTCACATTACAATCCTAGTCTAACGGCCCGGGTATCACTCGGGGTTCAAAACTTATAATATAAATCATAATACATTAACTAATATACAAAAAAATCAAATTACAATTGGGCCTAATACAAATCCTAATCCATTAACAAATCACCATTAAGTCTCCAACTTGTTGCATTGATGGCATTGAAAAAGTTCCAACAGTTTCCACTACATCAAATTAACATAAAGGTAGCAAATGATAATTTGGTAAGCATTTCTAGTGAAGATGGAACCATACATCTTATTTTGACTCAAAAGATCATAACCCTGTTAAATAGATTAATAATTTTAAAATACTTGGTTCATCCTATGTAGTATTTTTATATATAGATTAATAATTTTAAAATCAACAATCTTTGAAAGAAAAACAAAACAACATATACATACCATTTGATTCGGTTGCCCGCTTTTTTAGTTTGATTTTGATCATCAAAACCTTTGACACACGGGGTTCAAAACTTAAAATATAAATCCTAATACAGTAACAAATATACAAAAAAAAAAAAATCAAATTACAATTGTTTACAAATTTCTAAATACTTCTTTGTATACAACATGTGATGTATTTGAAAGATTCACATTACCATCTAATATAACATATTTTAAGCCATCTCTTCTTGTAACCGTTATGCCACATATAATTTGAACTAAGTCTAATATGGAATTCTTTCTCAAAATTTTCAATCACTAATCCATGGGGATCACAAAAATCAAAGTAAAGAAATAATAATAATTATAAGAGTCAAATTATGCTATGCTACACAATGCTGCCTTAGATTTCCTACAAACTACTTTATTCAGTGAGCAGTCACTATCAGTATATCATGTTGCCCTGGTTGCTTTCTATTTAGAAGTACTATGTAAAATTCAAACACGTTCAAGTATTATGTAAAATTCAAAAAATAAAATCACAACCGGGAAATATTCAGCTTTTTTTAACTACAAAAACTATTCAAGTTTCAAATTCTTCCATGTTCAGCTTTTTTTAACTACCAAAATTATTCATGTAGATCATTAAAAGTGTTCAGCCGATTACATCAAGGCTCAGGCATGCAATGGCAGCTCAATCGGTTGTGCAACAATAGCATCCTCCAGAACTTGAAATAACCTATTCTATCCAACCACTCCTCTTGGTCAGCAACTTCAAAGTGTGAAGAACACACACAAAACCTATTATCACACACATTCAACCCTCAAAATATTATGATGACAATATGACAAAGAGTAAATCACCTAGTAATATATATATATCTGATTGAATGTTTAAAAGTTTTGTCATATCAACTTAGTAACATAGGTTAATTTCGTGAAAAACTAAAATCATAATAAACATATTTCTAAATTAACATAATAGGCTACAAAATTAAACTAAATTAAGGGAACAGACCATAAGTCACACATTAACGAATTTATATTAACATAATAGGCAAAAATATTAAAGTAAACTACTAATCATCATTGAATTAAGTTTAAAACAAATTTAAAGTAATTAGGGTATAACGTACCCTGAACGTTGCAATGCTTCAACAATAGCCTCTCAAAGTAAAATTATAAAAAAACTTCTTTCACAGGCATGAAAAAGAAAGAGAAATGTGTGGTAGCTACATGTTATGAATGGGTATTGATCTAATTATTATATAGAGCAACTTGATAAGGAAGGTTTGTAAAATGGAGTGAAATTAGCACAATTATGGTATACATTGGTCATCTATTTCATTGATAATTGGTTGATTGATTGATAATATAGCGCTACGCTAGTTAATTCAGAATCGTTGCCATAATTAAATCTACGCGAGACAAAGTGTTTCAATATATCGGTTGGTTAGCGTGGGTTCGCTTGGGTTAGGTGGTATCGTCATTGCATTTTTAGTCCCAAATAATGGGTTATGTGATTATAAGTACTCTTTATCACTTTACATCCAAATGTTATATTGGGTAAACTTAATATAAGTCAATAAGGTATGTTTCCATAGTGTGACACTTTGATATTCATACTATTAAGTCTGTTGATTGATATATATTTGATATAAACATCAAAATATATTAAAACACCACATGAAAAACATAAAAGTTAAGAAACATATTAACATCATTAAAAACTAAGGAAAGCCGCATAATTATAAATATTAATTACAAAAATGGATGGATTGTAATTAGTCTAATTTAATGAATGCTAATTGCTTAAAATTAGCAAATTAATGTCCTAAATTAACCGACACATTATTAGGAGATGATTACGGTTTACCATAAATGTATGAATGTAATGAATATCATAAATGAGGCGTTTCCATTCGTATATTGATGGCGTTTTATTAGGAGATTTTGTATTTAATTAGACTAATTTAAATCAATGATGATTGCTTAAAATTAGCAAAGTAATATAGCAAATAATACTATACATTAATACTGAATTTATTAAAAGAGTATAATACGAATGGTAACTTTCCATTCTGTATTTGTAATAATGGTGGCGTTAAATTTAGGAGATTTATTATTGTCTATATTAAATTATCGGGTGAAGAGTAATTGTTTAATATGGTAAGTCGCTAATTATTTAATATTTGAAATTTGAAAACCTTACTAAGTTAAATAGAATGATAATTTAAAGCTGATGGATTTTTTGTATTTATAATAATATTGACGTTAAATTAGAAGACTTATTATGGTTGAGCATAAAATATGGAATTTCAAATTAATCATCTAAAATTGAATATAAACAATAAATTAATGGTTTAATTGATTGATAATCAATAATTAATACAACAAAAGAAATGCTAACTATTAGGGTAATCAATACGAATCATAATTAGTGAACAAAATTTATAATTTATTATTTATTAATATAAATAAATGAGGTTGTATTAACAAAGTCGAAAATGATGTAGAACATTGAGAAGCATGGATGGAGAATGATTGTAATGCTTCATCATGAACGTATTTGGACTAACAAAGTCAAAACTGATGTAGAACATTGAGAAGCATAAATCATTAACAACTTTAGACCAACCATTTGTAAAACAAAAAACATCATCTATCAATTCTAATCGCACCAACCAAGATTGTCCTTTGTATGTGGCCGTTGTAACGTTATTGTTGTGTATGTTTTTAGAGAACAAAAAATTGTTCATGGCTTTCGGTACTGTCTGGATTAACACGTTAAAAACAACATTAAAAAAAGAAATAATCATTTTTCTATAAAAACAAATAGCCATATGAAGATGAAAATAAGATTCATACCAAAACTCTTGCCAAAGGGTCATGCATCACCTTGAAGAATTGGTCACCCTTGTGATAAGCCATAATCGAGTTTTTGTCTTCGGATGGAATCCTGGAATTCACATGAAAATAAGAATATATTAAATAAATCTGATATATATTATATATATATATATATAGGGTAGGGATCCTAAGAGAACCAACCCCTATTTGAGAACTGAGAGAACCATTCTGGGCCACACATTTCATATAAAGGCAAAAAAAAAAAAAAATTTTTTTTTTTTTTTTTTTTTTTTTTTGCTTTAATCGCACATTTTTATGCAAGGAAAAAAATTTTTTTTATTTTTTTTGAATTTTTTTTTCATTTATACATATGTGTATATGTCAATTATACATATGTGTATATAGCAATTATACATATGTGTATATAGCATTTTTCAGCTATACATATGTGTATATTTCAGTTATACATGTGTGTATATTGGATTATACATATGTGTATAATGCAATTATACACATGTGTATACTGAAAAAAAAAATTCAAAAAAAATAAATTTTTTTTTTCTTACATGTAAAGCAGCGATTTTTGCAAAAAAAAAAAAAAAAAAATTTTTTTTTTTTTTTTTTTGCCTTAGAGAAATGTGTGGCCAGAATGGTTCTCTCAGTTCTCAATTTGGGGAAAGGTTCTCATTTGAACCAAATCCTATATATATATATATATATATATATATATATATATATATGTAACGACAAATTTATTACAATATTTAATGCATTCAAAGATATATACTACCTTTATAATTTTCAAAAAAATCCAGCTTGGCGCCTAAGTTTCTTAGTCAACCAATATTTAATGCATTCAAGGATATTTACTACCTTTCCAAATATATGGCACAAACTTAGGAAACCAAATCTCCGAAATTAAAATGTCCATAATTATTTCAGATCCATATCCAGAATCCAAACTGAGGTTTGGCTCCTTATTCGATCAAATCATATTAACATAACAATCAACTCTTTAACACCAAACCATATGAGATCTTCAAGAACAATTATGAACAATATATGAACTTCATATCTCAACCTTAAAAGACATGCATCCCATCGAACATAACAGACTCAGCCAAAACAAGAAGGATTATGTGATTAACCATAAGTTAGCCAAAACAATGATTAATTATGGAGTTTGATCCATTATCAATTTGACAAATGAATCTTCAAACCAACATAAAATATAATTGGCCATGAAAAAACCCTCAATATTTCAAAAACATAAAAACCCATACCAAACTCAATCCCGAATATAAACATTCATCCCTAAACAGTCACGATTCCCATAAAATAATTCCTTATGGGAGTACAATATGAGCAAGAGTGATGGATGGTACCAAGTGTAGGTGTGAAATCATTGTAGACCTATTTAACTTGAAATATCATATAATAAATTTTATTATTTTTCTATTGTCTTGTCTTTAAATTATTAATAATAATATTCACTAAAGTTTCAAAAAGTCAAGGCTAAGCATATAATCAAAATCAATTGGTTTCATAAGTTACAATTAGGCTAACATAAGAGTTATGAAAAACTTAAATTAACAAAATTATAAAATACACACTGTCCACAACAGAATATATATATGAATCAGAGGGATCCAGTTTATAGAATACATACCTACTTACGCTTTGACCTATAATAGATGATAGGGATCCAGTTTATAAATCGAATACATATATAGGAATAGGATTTAGCCAGAATACATATATGGATCGATTTATAACTGAAGATTGATTCCGTATTTTAGATGCAGTTTAGAAATCAGAAAAGATGATAGTGACCTCGAAGCAAGAATGCAAAAGAAGAATGAGGAATGTTGGTTGGAAGATTTGTTAGAGAGTGTGATAGAAGAATGTAGATAATTAAAATAAGAAAAGAGTATTTATAGTGAGTAAGTTGGAGCTCCATATTTAATATGGATACCTCAAACCCTCTCTAAAGGCTTTATTCAACCCAAGTTAACCTCAATTATTATATATATATATATATAGTGGAGTGTTCAAATAAGAACAAAATAACTTGTATAAAGAAAAAGAACAAATATTAACCAATAGGAATCTTCCTTATAATAATTGTATTTAATGTTAAATAAATTATTAAGTTTTTATAACCCCCTTAAACTAGTTAAATAAATGGAACTCATAATTAATTTCAAAGTTATATACTTTCAAAACAAACCTAACTAATGTGAAGGATAATTTCGATATGTGTAGGATATGCGTATGATGAATTTTTTTATGTGTAGGATAAACGTATGATAATCTCGATATGTGTAGGTTGAACACATGATAATTTTCGATATATGTAGGATGAATTTTTATATGTGTAGAACAAATTTTGGAAACGTGTAGAATAAAGTGTTAATGACTAATTAATTAAAGAGATAATAATTAATGTAAGAAAGGTTAAAGTATTAAATGTTACCATTATGTCATTTGTTCTTTTTGTTCTCACATTATGTTTCTTCTCATTTGACCCTCCCCCTATATATGTATATATATATATATATATATATATAGGTTTAGGTTTCTGTACAAAGAACATTTTTCATACAAAGTGTGAGAAGTCTATGTAGCCATTGTGTTTTAAATTTTGGCTATGATGTTTTTGATTCCTTTTGCATTGTATTACATAGAAAAACACCAAACGTAACAATTTAAAACATAATCAAATGTATTCTAGACGTGAATGTTAAAACATGCTGATTACTTTCTCCGTATGGTGTTTTAGATTGCATGTCTAGAATACATTAATTAGTTAGTGTTTTAAATTGTTAAGTTTTGTGTTTTTTCTATATAATACTATGTCAAAAGAATATAAAACGTCAAGCCTAAATGTAAAACACAATGCCTATATAGACTTCTCACACTTTGTACGAAAAATGACCTTTGTACACACACATATATATATAATAGGAAGCTATTCAATAAATATTTAGTCGATTTACATTTTCAGTCCGATAACTCGTCATAATAATATACGTTCATGTCCGATCAATATCCTTAATGGATAACATCCCTTTAGACTCCTATCGAACATGCAATCTGTGACAACCGGCAAATTTAGGTTAATGAACGACGAAGAAGAAGAACTAGTTTAGTGATTGGAATTAAAGCGTTGCAGGAATTAAGTTTTAGTGTGTCGTGTTTTTTGCGTAACAGCTATCTAAATTGGAAATGGGTTGCTCCCCTAAAAACAAAAAAGAAACTCTAAAAGTAAGGATTTTATCATTGAGTGAGAGGTGTCATCAATTAAGTTTAGCTTATTAATAGTTATAGATTATATAGTCATGGTTTAGGTTCATGTATAAAAAACAAATTTCGTGAGAAGTGTGAGAAGGATTAACAATTAGCATGTAGGCATCATATTTTGGATTTAGGTATGATGTTTTAGGTTGTTTTAACTTGAAAAACACCAAACACAACAATCTAAAACACAATCCAATGTATTATAGTCATCAAATTTATAAAACAGCTAAAACACGCTACTTAACACTTAAAACACACTACCTAATGTTCTTAACATTGTGTTTTAACTTTTAAGCCTAAAATACATTATTTTCGGTTTTTAATTGTTATGTTTGGTATTTTTCTAGGTAAAACAATCCAAAACAACATGACTAAGTTCAAAAAATGATGCCTACATATCAATTTTTAATCATACTCACACTTCTCACGAAATATTGTTTTTGTACAGGAACCTCACCCATATAGTCATATCTATTACTCCCTCCGTCCCAATTTAAATGTCCTTATTTCCTTTTTTGTTTGTCCCAAATTCAATGTCTCTTTCCATAAATAGAAATATAATTTCCAGTTTTGTCCATAAAAGACAAAACACAATCACCACTTTTAAGGATATTATTGTCATTTTATCACATACAAACAAAAAATTTTTTAAAATGTGTGTTTTTAGACATGGGACATTTAAATTGGGACGGAGGGAGTATATATTAGTGGTCGTATAAAATATTGAAATATTTAACAAGTTTCAATAACGTAGTTTATAAAAACACAAGAAAGTTACTTTCATCATATGGTATTTTAGGTTTTCTTTCCACATAATACAACACCGATTAATCCGGTAGGTGCCGGCATTACAAAACACTTTAAAAACCCGGTCCTTAGTCTATCAACACCACATAACCAACCCTGGGGCCTGGACGGCAGTCAAAAAAGCCAAATTATATATCAGAAATAAAATTAAATATTGATTGCCTGTAAAATGCTCAACCAATTAATGTACTACTATCACTATCTCATATTCGTTTTGGTTGTTTTTTTTTTTAAAGGAAAATTTCATTAACACACAAAACTTGAAGGCCCTCAAAACAAGGATCTACGAGAAAACAAACAGAGCAACATCAATCCAAACGGTACAAACACCACGTTTTCCAATCTAAATCTTTCAACCTAGTTCTATTACGAATCCAAAAGAAAGCCGTAGACTTGACGATCTCCATTATCTCAATTGGTCTCCTTTGATTTTTGTTGAAGATGCGCTCATTGCTTTCATTCCATAAGACCCACAACGTAGTATAGATAATACCTCTCAAACTTATTTAAACTTATTTAACATTTTTGCAAAAAATATTTATTAATTTGTTTTAACATAAACTGAAAACTTCGACCAACACTTCATAATCAAAAGACATTCTTTTTCACATATTACTTTTCACCACCAGTTTTTTAATAATACTTAAAACAAGTTGTTTGGAAAATATCAAAAATAGAGGTTATTCAGTACATATCAAATCGTTGTAGGAAATTAAATATCATATTGCATTATCTAGCATAAAGTGGTGAGACTTGAACTTTTAGATGGTTGGATCTTCATTTTTTTTTTCAAATCGGTGGGGACCGAATTTAAACAAACACAAATTTTTTGGATAAAGCTGAGAAAATTTACACTACTAAGCAAATAAGTGGTGCCCTGGCCCTCAATAAGCTTCGGCCCTGCTAGCATATGCTCAAAGGCATCAGGTCAATGTGTATTGTGACGTTGGGTGACTCAGAAAACATATCTTTTTTCTTTAACTTACACACTAACGAGCATCTTTTTTTTTTCCATACGAAACAAATTCTTTATATGTGGTAGAGGTGTTGCCTGATAGCATCATTAATTTAGTGTAGTCTAAGAGAGGAAATCGTCGTAAAAAAAGCAAAAAGTAAGCCAATAAAATTAGACTGATGATATTGCCTAAACCCTTTTTGGTATTATATAAAATAAAATACTTATATATGACGATATGCCGACAAAAAATATCTCTCTTGAAGGAACGGATGCCAACCAAATAACTTGGCTGGATCCCGCAACACAAAAGGTCCAACTTTTGACCACACACAAGTCAAATTTCGCAACTATACTCTGGGACCAATATATCAATTTGCTAAATTTATTTCATAAGGGGGAAGGGGTCTTTAACCGCAAAGCTTTTCAGTTCACTGATTTCAACTAGTCATGTACTATCACACCACTTTATTGATTCAGTTCACCAAAACACAGATTTGGAGGCAGCACTCTACTGATTCTTGTATTTATTTTCATTTAAATTCGTTTTTTGTTTCAAACAGTAATAAAATTTTCAAATGATAAAATTATCGTTTACTAACGGCGAATTTTTTTAGCCTATAAAACCCCATAGTTTCTAATCCGAAACTAAAATTATCTTTTAAATATCTCTTAAAAATGGCATTGTGGAATATAAATCAAGAGATTGCGTTAGTGACAGCGAGGATCAGTGTTCAAAATGTGTTGGTGGAATTCAATCGACTAAGAAGTACAAATTACCGCAACATCGATCAGCTCATTAGTAAGTGGCGGGATCGCTTTGGCAAGTGTACCACATGGAACGCCTTCTTTGAAGTCACGATTGCGGAGCACCCTGATTTCAAATGTTGGGGATGAGTGTGTATTCGGTGGGCGTGTTACCAGTGGTTTAAAGTATGAGTGTTTGTCGGTTGGTGTCTAGCCGGTGGGTTGTTTGTAGGTTGGCGGTTTGCGCGGGATGATCATCGACAATATGTAATCGGAAACAATTTGCCACGACCCGTATTCATTTATGTAGTTGTATAAAATTGTATGTGTGATATGGTGTTTATATAGTGTGGTTAAAAAATAAATGATGAAAAATAATAAAACGTTCGAAAAAATAAACGGTAAAAAAAACGTTCGTAAATAATTAAACGGTCAAAAGATGACCGTTTCATGCAAAATCACCATTCCCCTACCAGCTAACTAGAACCAGAAAAAGGTTTAACGGGACCCCTACCAGCACTACCGACAATGGTGTTACCAAACTGGTAGTAGGGTACCCGTTACAAGTCTGATGGTGCACAACCCCCCTAAGGAAATATCAGCATTGGGATGGTAACATCACTAACTATAGCAAAAAAAAAAAAAAAAACACGAAGGAAAAAAAAAAGAAAAAGCAATTAATAAAGTCGTGATATTCTCAAAAGGATATAGTGATAGGAAGAAACACCGGTTAAACACCTATATAGACGAACAATATGAAGAGATATTTTATTAATGTATGATTGGACGATTAGACAAAACTCGCTTTCTTTGTCGGGTTATAACTGGTATGTACTAGGAATCGTGCACGGGCCTCTAAAAGCTTCGCCTGGCGAGACAGCTAACGTGTCAGAAGATGTGAGCACGTGCGCATGCGGTATGCTAGACTCAGTAGTGTGCTATATGCGGTGCACGTGGGATGCTGGACTCAGCAGACATGATGGTATTTTAAGTTGATGTGCTTCTGAGGTCGTTTCTTGTTGCTCGTACTTTTCTGCGACCTTGTTTGCGCATGGCGCGTAATGATGTGCCGATTTTTGAAAATTTTGTCCGTCCGCACCTTGCACATGGATTTGCGGCCAGCGCTGGCATGGCCATGTCATAATTAATGCTGCAGACCTACACCTGCTATGTATTGTGGAAACGACGGGGTGGAGAGGCAAAACGTTAGATGTCAATTGCTTTTTCAGGATTTGCAGGTGGGACCCTCCTGTTGATTTGCAGGGCACGATTATCCAGAGCATTAATTGCTCAACCTATATAAACTGTTTCTTCTCTCATACTTTTCATTCCATACTTAGAAATTTTCCAAAAATTCTTTCATTTCACAAGCAAAAACTCTCTTTTATCCTTCAATACATCCTCTTTTCATCAAAATCTTTAGATTCGTTTTCGCATAAAAGTCTTGTAGTTATGGCTTCGTCTTCTAATGTGTTTCATATTAAAGAGAAACCTAAAAAAGTTGGGAAGAAAGACTCAAAGAAGGATTCCAAGAAATCCACACCTCCTATCGCGGGGGAGGTGACTATCAAGTGGAAGCAGAAAGATTTGGATCTTGTCTGCTCCCATTATGGGATTCCGCCAGAGATTGAGCCAGGGTTGCAGGAGACTGGCTCTATCATCAAAAAATTCATGTAGGGGAAGATTGGGGTTTATGTAGTTTATTTTCCGATGTGCAATTTTAGGCTCCCAATTACCATGTTTCTGGACTCCTTATTGGAGCATTTCAAGATTCACCTGAACCAGCTGCATCCTGGTGCCATGTCACACCTTGTGTTTTTTGAATTATGCTATTTGGCGCGGGGAATTGAGCCCCACATTGACATGTTCAACGGGTTCTATGTGATGATTATTGGAGAGAGTTGGTTTTCTTGTCGTCTGCGCCATGGGCCTAAGCCACACTCGTCTAATGGTGTGATGAGTTTGTGCGACTGTAACCCTAATTTTTTTGGGGTGTAGAGGGCATGGTCCCTTTGAAGATGTCAAGGAGGCGTGGTGACCTTAGTTTAATGAGGCGAAGCTAATCCCTTACGTGGGGATGTCCTGGTATACGAAGCTGACCACTCATCCAGTTGATATGTGCTCTATCAACTAGATTGCGTTGGTATATGCGGGGATCAGTAGGACGTATGATGTTGAGGGTACGTAGGAACCCACACCTAACCTCTCAAGGTAAAGGTAATGTGTTTTGTTTGTTGTTTGTTGTTTATCACCCTGCACATTCATTCTGAGTTTTAATCTTTATTTATCTTACTTGCAGATATTAAGAGCTTGTATTTTTTTGGACCGCACTTGGGATTATTTCTTATGTGTGGTTCGGCGCCTGGGCGCGAAGTCTAAACCAACCGCTCCCCCACTAACCGCTGAGACCTGTGCGCTTTCTTTGGCACCATGTCCTTAATTAATGCATACACGCCAGAGGGGCATGCATTTGTTGTCTTGTCCAGCGACGAGACTTCAAATTGTGTCGATCATTCCTCACCCGAGCACGTTACACCCGCAGGTGACAGCAGCAAGGCTCCATCTCCAACCTTTGTTTGTGTTTATATGAATGAGGAGACCGAAGAGGAAGATCTAGGTTTTAATAGTTCTTTGTGCCAGACCAAGAAGACTTGGGGTGCTAATACAAACGATGATGATCCCGATGAGTAAGGTCGTGCCCATTCTTGACGTGACCAAGCCAAGGCCATAGGCGGAGCATGGAAAGAAATATGTCTGGGGACATTTTAAGGGCTGGGCTTGCTTCTCATGAGATTGGGTAAGTCCAGTGAGAAGTCTCTCGCGAAGGGATTAACGTCTTTGCTTTCGAAGAAAGAGCGCTTGGAAACCATCCTTGGCGATGTTGAGGATTAGATGTTGGTTAAGTCTTTTTAATTTGTCTTCGCCTAGTTCATCGTGTTTATGTCTGCTCATTGTTTTGTTCTCCCTTTGTTTGCATTTGCAGCTGGTTTTGGGTTTTCAAAAGGCAGCGGAAGTGGCGATGGTAGCGGTGGCTCTAAGGGGAAGAAGCAAGCCTACTGATCTAAACCCTGAGGAACCACATGGGATGGAGAAGAATGATGATGTTGTGAAGGGGCGAGAGGAGGACGATGTGAACATGAATCCTGAGCTGCTGGTTGGAAAACAAGTTAAGAGGGGTGCATTTACTGCGCACCCAGATGACCAGTCGGTGAGGGTTATAGTGTTCCCTACCCGCATCTGTATCATCCCCGCAATGTTAGAATGATAAATATAACTTATCTTTATGCTTTTATTATGTATATTCCGAACAATATGTTTCTGTAATTCGTATAGATATAGTAGTATGTATGTTATTAGAAGTAAACATTAGATGTAAATATAGTAGCATAGATAGGAAATGGGTCAAAATGAATCGGATCAAGGCTGCATTGCAACATACTCAGCAAGATGTACAAAGGCTGCAACAACAGGAGATCAAATGGATACTTATATCGAAGTGTAGCAGCAGAAGAATATGAAAAAGAAATGGCGGGACAACAAGTGAAATGACAGAAATACCCTTGATCAAAAGTTAGTTGTTTGGCGCCAAATTTCAACCGGTGGCAGTTATCAAACACTCAAACAGACGCAACGATTCATTCCTTAACTGTCAACAAGACACATCGGTTGATAGGATATATAGGACTAGTATGTTTCATATTTTTCTTATCAAGATTGTTTACAACACAATCCAAAACATCCTTGTACTGCTTCGAAAACTTTCCTATTTTATAAACTCTTGTCCGAAATATTATAGTTAATACATTACAAGTCTGCCTTACATTCGTTTGTTTATTGATTTCATTATGTTGTTGTTTGATTGATTGATATATTTCCGCTGCAAAACTGATTCCTGGGCCAACAAACTGGTATCAGAGCCAAGTTCTGTCAATCATACAAATCAAATTCTACTTTCGAAATCATCCTTTTTGAGTCTGTTCATTTCTGATTATCTTCGAAGCCTTCAGTTTTTTTAAAATCCGTTTCTGTCTAAAATATTCAGTCCTGTTAAACCATTTCTGAAAGAAACATTCATTCAAGAAAACCTCTTAGTTTGATCATCAAATCAGATTGTTCGAACATGTCTGAAAAATCAAAAAATTCGTATTACAATCCGGAATCCTATTACAAAGAAACACAAAGAAACCGAAGAAGAAAGAAGGCAGATTTAAGAAGAAAAGGGATTGAGACAAGGACGTGTTTTTATTGCCACACACCGGGTCACATCATAAGTATATGCCCTATAAGGGAGAGAGATGAAGGCGCACAACTAATAAAAGATGCAATAGACACGGGTATAAGTTACTACCCTCAAGAAAGATTGCACTGTGAAGAAGAATACATCTTAAAGGGATCCGGCTTTGGTACTTGGAGAGATGTTTGGTATGTAAGTCCCAAAATTCAGAATCACATTAGTGGAAACCTTGACTACTTTCTCAAACTTAAGAAATCCTTTGGTGTAGAAAGTAGATTAAAGAATGATTTTGTTTTTATAAGGGGTGTTGGAATGGTTAGTGTTGAATCCGAATATAATACACTAATCATACCAAATGTATTTTACTCAAATGGTTTAGATGATAACATTCTAAGTCTACCCCAATTAAAACTTCAAGGTTTCATAGTAAGAATCGAAGGGAACACATGTAATATCCACCATATGTTTAAGAATGAAAGTATGCAATTCAAGATGATAAAAGATGATAAAGAATCTATGTTGAGGGAATTAGGAGATGATCATGAACATGAACAAAAGAAAAATGAGTACTTAAATGAGTACTTTGAAGAGTTATCCCTCAATGCCGAAGAAAACATAAAGAAAATGGAAGAATCGGTTCATGATCTTGAAATAGATTCTATGGAAAAATGCATTGAATTCTTAAACATCATAGATCACTTAGAATACCCATGGGCTCATAGGGATTTGTTGAAAGATCATTTTCTTAGAATGGTCGATTGGTTTCTAAACTTTTATCTAAAAGTCCCAAATCGGCCTATCCCACCCATGGTTGAAAAAGGCAAGAAAGTGAATCTATTTGATCTTTATATATTGGTAAAAAGAGAGGGTGGACATGAGAGGGTATCAAAGTACAATATTTGGGTGGTAATAGCGAAAGATTTGGGTTAGATTATGAAGACAAGGATATGTTAAGGATCCTCTATGCTAAGTATTTGGATGTCCTAGAATGGCAATATCAAGTGTACAAAACAGCCTTGGATATCGCAAATCAAGATGAAAAGGATAATGTTGGATGTAGTGAAGTTAGAAAAAACGGTATAGTATTACAACTATTGAATCGGCTTCACAAGAACTCAACAAATATGCATGAGGATTATGCTCTTTACATGAAAGGAGACTGGAATTCAGCGAATAAAATCATCAAGAAACGCAAGTTTGATTTCTCTCAAGTTGAAGAAGCACTAAAAGAAGCAATGGACTCCCTACCAAGATCGTCAATGAAGCCAAGTTATATTTAAGGCAGGGTGTTAGAATGATAAATATAACTTATGTTTATGCTTTTATTATGTATATTCCGAACAATATGTTTCTGTAATTCGTATAGATATAGTAGTATGTATGTTATTAGAAGTAAACATTAGATGTAAATATAGGAGCATAGATAGGAAATGGGTCAAAATGAATCGGATCAAGGCTGCATTGCAACATACTCAGCAAGATGTACAAAGGTTGCAACAACAGGAGATCAAATGGATACTTATATCGAAGTGTAGCAGCAGAAGAATATGAAAAAGAAATGGGGGGACAACAAGTGAAATGACAGAAATACCCTTGATCAAAAGTTAGTTGTTTGGCGCCAAATTTCAACCGGTGGCAGTTATCAAACACTCAAACAGACGCAACGATTCATTCTTTAACTGTCAACAAGACACATCGGTTGATAGGATATATATAGGACTAGTATGTTTCATATTTTTCTTATCAAGATTGTTTACAACACATGCTAACTAGCATGAATGCGCTAATGATGAATATGATGCCTGAAGATGAAGACCGACTTTATATCACCCTTCAATTCGAATGTACTTCTTCGAAAACTTTCCTATTTTATAAACTCTTGTCCGAAATATTATAGTTAATACATTACAAGTCTGCCTTACATTCGTTTGTTTATTGATTTCATTCTGTTGTTGTTTGTTTGATTGATATATTTCCGCTGCAAAACTGATTCCTGGGCCAACACGTAATGGATGGAAACATTTTGTTCCCAGATGGGATGTTGTCAAAATATCGAGATATGCCGTGACTTCTTGGTGAACTATATCTCGCCTGCTGAAGATGTTTCTCAACGTTCGCATGATCACCAAGAGTTCCCTGCTGAACATGCCTCGACTTTTTGTCCACCTCCGCGGAAATCATCCGCGAATGGGGGTCTTTGCTTGAGGACAGACAACATGCTTTGGAGGAGAGAAGGGAATTTAAGAAGGAGAAGAAGGTCTTTGAGAAAGAGCGCGAGGCGCAGGGTTGGGCTATTCACGCGGCTAAGTAGGATGCTGCCACTACCCATGATGTGAAAGAGAAGGAGGAGAAGCGGCTGGCTAGTCGCAACTGAGATGACTAACCAAAAGCTTCTCATGACGTCTGAGCGTGAGCAACTGTTAAAGGATGGGCTGCATAAAGATATGCAAGAGACGTCACACCTTCATGAAGTTATTGAGGCCAGGGATGTAGGACTAGCCTCCGCCAACGAGCGGGACGTTTTTAAAGAGTTTAGTTAGGGCTTCCCGTAAGTATGCCTTTTTCTTCTCATTTAGACTCTTGTTCTATAAATGGTTATTCATTTTTCATATTTTGTTGCAGGTCGCTCATTATGCAAAGGATGCTGAGCTAACCATAAGGCTGTGGGCGCGCTTACTATGTCGTCCAAGCTTGTGGGACGCAAGGCTGGATTTCTGGAGGGGTTCCAGCATGCTAAGGATGCTAAAACACTCGGAGAGTTCTCCCTGCACGATAAGGATGTGGATTCATTACTGAAGGTGAAGTCTAGCGAGTATGATGACATGTAGTCCCTCCTAGCGGAGTTTATTATTACCCATGTTGATCGGCCTATAGTGTACGAGCTTCAGTAATCCTTGGATAAGGAGGGTTACACATATGTCAGCGAGATGCGCAAACTGAAATAGGGCAAGGAGACATCGACGCAGGCTGAGCAGGATGTGGAGGAAGAGGATGAGGCAGAGGGTAGTGAGTGTGTTGATCTCTCTGGCTCCTTTGAGGATTGGAACGTGTCTCCTCCTAAGGGCAAGACCGGATAATTTGATATCTTCCTTTGATATTTGTTTTCCTTTTGTTGTGATTGTAAACACTATGCTAGTTTATTGGCTGTGACATATGAATGTTTTATTTGATATTGTGTTTGTAATTGTTGTCCGTAGCTTAGCTTTTATTTATGAGAGTACGATTACCATAAATAAATTAGGGACAATACATAAAATAGTTTGAAGGAAAAGGGGGACGATTGCATTCAATAGTTCTGGATCTAAGGCCTTCAGTACAAGATAAAACAAATTACATGTAACATTTTCTTAGTTGTGCCACATTCCATGTGCACGGCATAGCTTTGAAATCAAAGGTTGCAAATTTGTAGGCCCCTTTTCTTAAAACTTCTTCCACGCGGTAAGGACCTTACTAATTTGGTGTGGGCTTGCCTCATTGCTTCGAAATACAAAGTTACCCTCTTTGAAGGTGTTATGTTTGACTTTAGCGTTGTAGTATCTTTCGAGCTATTTTTTTTGTGTAGCTAACTTCCTTGATTGGGGCCAACTCTCTAAGCTCCTCTGTGAGGTCAAGATTGAGGCTCAGGTCAGTGTCGTTGTTTGTCATATGCGTGAAGAGAACTCTGGCGGATAGGAGACCGATCTCGGCTGGTAGCATGGCTTCTGAGTTGTAAGTTAAGCTAAATGGGGTTCCATCATTGCTTTTCTTAGTTAAAGTGCGATGCGCCTGGTGCGTTTGGTTTTAGTATTTAAAAAGATGTCAATTTCCCCGGTGCCAAAAACTTTGATGTGTCAATCCCAAAAACATTGGTTTGGAGGAAACGACTTCATTTTTACTAAATCCCATTAACAAAGTTTTAAATTTATAAAGTAAACGATAATGACTTTAGAAACTAAAACCAACACATAGGCAGACAACCTGGCATGTATAGTATAGCTTGCTAGGGTAAATACCAAGTATCGTATTCCAAGAGAACACACTTTCCCCTACTCAACCCTTCATCAATCAAGTGATCAGGTTTTAAAAAGAAAATAAAACGGAGGGCTTCTTAAAAGAAAATAGCTTTTGAAAAAGGTTTTGGTTTTATAAAATAAAAGGTAAAATAGTAGAGTAGACTAATATGCACATCGCGGGGTCCTCCATATTAGCCGTTAAGTTTATCATTAAAATCAATAATTTATGTTAATTAAATGTGAGGAAGAGGAGAGAGATCTTGAAGTGTTGACTCCTTTATAGAGAAGCGGGGCCACTACTAAGTAGAATGCATAACCCTCAAGTGTGGGCCCACACGAGAGTACTCCGCCGGGTCCTCGCATATAGCGGACTCCACGAACCGTGGTCAAGTCTCTGGTGTTCGAACTTACTTTCTTCTTGAATTGGAGGCTTAACTTCCGACGTGGAACACCGTGCACCTCTCCTTAGCTCTCGCGTTTCGTGCCGAAGGATCTCTCCTTAGGGTCAATCCCGAGTTTGACCAACAACGTATCCCCTAAGAAGGTTAACGATCATGAAGACCGAGGGATCTCTCTTACAGTTGACTCAGGAGACTCGTATCCCCATTGGCTAACGGCGTTGTACTAACGAGAACTAGAAATAGAATCCTTAATTTGTTTACCTTTTAAGTGATACTTTATTATTTAGTGATCAATTAAATATAAAGTTGGTTGAATGAATGAAAACTTAATAACCCAACCCATAACCTCCCGAGATGAATGAAATCCTTAACAAAGGTGGAACATAATTCGAAAGGCGTGCAATCCGAAGATCACTGGTGCGCCCGTAGGAATCCTCCCTTTGCCAAGAAAGTTACTCAACTGCTGAATTAAACCCTTGATAAAGGTGGAACATATTCCTAAAGGCGTGTAATCCGAAGGTCACTAGTGCGCCCGTAGGGAATCCTCCCTTTTACCAAGAAGATCATTCAGTCATCTTGTATGTACTAGAAATGTGTCACTCAGATCTGGTCCACTTCAGAAGTCGTTGCTTAGAATCCGATTTGGATATCAGAAGCCCGAAGGATCTGTCTCACTACCGGTTTCCTCGCCTTGGATCTAGCTCGGGGCTACCAGAAGCTGATTATACCTCTAGTTATTTAATTAAGTTAAAGTATGTTAAGTTATTAATTTAATCATCATTCAAACCTGCCACAAAGATAAACAAACAAGGATTAGAAGAAGATAACACAACAAATACCTAAAAATAAACTAATACTACTAATAATAAAAGTCTACAAATCGAAGTGAGTTCGGGGATAATGAAAAGAAACAACCATAAGAAATGATCAACACATGAACATGGCTACTCATAGACAAGCTCTCCATCTTCAAGTGATATGTATCTATCATAATCCTCACGACCGTCGATGTTTTATTGCATAACTACTCTACGATCCTCTTCTTGGCCAAGCTAATCAAGGTAGGACGAGGCCTAACCATTGAGGGATGTTAAGAGGGCCCTAAGGCCTCCCACAAGACCCCAAGATCTTTGGAAGAAGCTTGGAAGTCGGCCCCAAGAGAGCACAAGAAGGAATGATCAAATGGTGAGGGTTAGCTTGCTATTTATAGAGCTCCAGGGGCAGCACGGGCGTGCCAAGGTGTGTCAACGGCGTGCTCTCTATCTCACGTACGTTCTATTGCTCCATGGCAGATGCTGTCTGTCCTTGTTGTCTTCAGCACGGGCGTGTATGCCTAGCTGAGTATGTTTTCTTACTCTCCAAGTTTGATGCGTTGTCTTCTTGCACGCAGGCCTTCGTGCAAGTGAGCCTGGGCGTGCTTGGTCACTCCCGGACTGATTTTAGCATTTTTTTTAAGTCCCGAGATTGTCTTGAATCATACAGGGAACAGGCTGCAAGTCCCATGCTTGGTATCTTTAAGAATCTCTAGTTTTTGCTTGTTTTCACCCAGAATCCTCTGTTTCCATCTTGGAGCTCCAGTTTCCTAATAAATACAAATAGGAATGAATTTAGCACCAATTATCAATAATATAAGCCTAATTGTAACCAATTATGCGACTGTTTATGCCTATTTTATAAGTTAATTTTGTGAAGTATCACAATACCCCACAAGGACTATTGCTTATCCTCAAGAAATCAGACACAAATACACTAAGGCAGACTGTAGTTAACAAACCCTCAATCCATTTATTTATTTTATGTTACGAGAAAAATAAAATTGCATGACACGCCTACTTAACCCGTACGATTATGCTCAAACATATACTTGCTCACAATGTTCACTCATCACTCAGGTTTTATCATTTGGGTGTGTTTTGGGGGTGAACACTCAAGTCATAGGCTTGTATCCGAATCAAGTCCTCGTCTCTAAACCGAATAACTAGATAAATCAAGAGGATTTTATTCGGGTTGTAATGTAGGGGTTTAAAAGATAAAACAATTCTTTTTTTTAACTACTAGGGGGATGAGTCACCGAATCACAAAGGAGCTTCATGGCTATGAAGATGACGGGGCAGCAAAACATGGAAAAGCGTGGCTACGACGTTGTGCAACATTTTTTTGCAACAATCTCTGAGAGGAGTCGGGTGTTTATTCCTAGATCGTTCATCATGGCTATTTTGTCCCTCACCGTGTAGTTAATATTACTTCCTTTTCTTACTTTACGCTCAGCCTGGTATCGAATAGCGCCCACATGGATCAGCATCGTATATTCAAACTGCGAGTAAGTCAAATTCTTGCTGCACTTACCCTCATGAGACCAGTGGCCACACTTCATACACTTTAATATCATTTGGCCGCTGTTTTTGCAGCGCTCTTTGATTGTCAACAAAAGGGTGGATTTTGTTCCATCTTCCTCCACAATTTTCTTTTGTCTGCCGTTTTCTTTGAAGATAATCTGTATTAATTCTGGAGGCAGACGTGGTTGAGCAAAGTGGAAACAGCGAAGCAAGTGTTCGTCCAACGGATGCATCTTGAGAAAGCGAGGGGGAAGCATGAGAGAGATGAGAGATCACAGAAAGAAAGTAGAACGAGAGCTAAGAGTAGGAGATAGGGAGAGAGAAAGAGAGAGCAGAGTTCCAGTTCTTTAGGGTCTCACCGGTCAAAGACCAAGTTTTAGCTTTGAAGAACTTTTTTTCTTGGGCTCTCTTTTTTTATTTTCTCTCTTCGGTCTGCGCTCTTTGTTTATTTTGGTTCCCCCTTACATATTATTATTATTATTATTATTATTATTATTATTATTATTATTATTATTATTTTGAAGATCTCCCTCTTGGCCCCGTCTTGTGTTATTCCCTCCTTTGTCAACGGTGTTGCTTTTTCGTTAAGCTTGCAGTTTCGTGCCCTTGGTGATGACCAAATCTTGAAGCTACTGTGTTGACGTAAGATCAGGACTCATTTATTGGGTAAAGAAACGAAAGGCTAAGGCTCAAAGTGGTTTTCTAAGGGAAAGGATTTATTTTTTGGGAGAAACCTAATTTGCTTTATCATTTTTATTAATCTAAATAATATTATAGCATAGATAAAAAACGCGACTAATTACATCAAGATAGCGGGCAGGCGGGCAACAAGCTGCGCCGCCACCCCTTTCTGGATAGCAAACCCTAACCTACTAAAAACGAACCCATGTCCCCCCGGAGTTGAGACACTGCTATGAATAACCCGTTGGACTCTAGTCAGGAAACGGATGGCTTCCGACGCCAAAGAGCCAAAGGTATCAAATGCGAGGGGAACAAAAACGTGTTGGTTCTCCTCGCAGGCTTTAGCATGCTTCTCAACTTTCTTCGCCTCTGCTTTCCGCACAGCTTGCCCTGCTAAAAAACCACTATCCCTCAAACCAACCAGAGGAGATACACCTGTTAGGTCGACGCAAGCGTGTTTCCCCCCGGCCACCCAAAGACAAGCAGGTCTGCTGGACGTAGGGTGGATCTCCCGTCAGCGGGGTCCGAGAGGAAATTCACAGGAGCTTCCCTCTTGGCTGAGATCCCAGCCCTTCTTAAAATGTCCCAAAGAACGTCCCGGACCCAGTCATGCCTGTATTTGAAACCAGGCAACTCCTTACAATGAACCGCATGTTCCCCATATTTGTCCAAGCATGCCTTACGGCAAATCGGACAGACTTCATCTTCATGGTACATGGGGATCATCAAACGATATTTAAGAATTGCCCTGTATTCAACCCTAGACATGGTTTGGCCCAAACCTTCGATTGGATAACATTTAGGAAATCTTGGGCATGGGGGCTCTGCAAGCATTCAATAACTGCCTTTTGGCGGGGGATAGATCAAAAGTTTCACCCAGGCTCTGTGCGATTTTGCCAAAGAGGGCATTCACCAAAGTTTTCTGAGGCTTTGGGGGGGCGGTGTCCTTGTTAGAAAAACCGTCCATATCAAAACCTGGGAGAAAGTCATTTATCCTTTCGAGGGCCTGTACGTAGTCCAAGTCCATGTCGACAACCCCACTATTCCTTAAGATGTGGTCTTGGAGATTCCAAGACTGAGCTCGCGATGCCACAAAAGCATACACCCCAACATCTTTTGCTGAGAGGAGCCTAATCCTCCCAAACGCATCGGCAAGGATGCCAATCGCCACTGTAGGTCACCAAAGAACGGACCCCCACATACCACTATGTCTTCGATGGCTTCCCGCAGACCTTTGTCAAAACATGATACCGCTGCATCCGTCATGGTGGGTTGGCAGGTCCGCAAACCAAAAGCAACTTAGCGACCCCCATACAAGATCTGAGCAAAAGGAGTTCACTTTGGGGATCCCTAAGGCAGGGCAAAAGTTTCATGAGATCAACCGCACGCGAGGCTCTCCGCTCCGCCAATTCCCGTATAAAGTAAGAGTCCCGACTAACAGCCCTCCAAGGAGCTTCACCCCTTTTTCTGGCCTACCAATCCCACTAGGGAAAAGCCCGTCCCTACGTTTCACCCCATTACAGACGGCCAAAACACCTCAGTTTTCTTAATATTCAGTTGAAGCCCCAGGGATGGTCCCTCCTTCCGGATGATGTCTAAGGCATTCGCAACATCGATGGCATCACCTATAATTGTCCCATCATCAAGATACCACGCATGAAATGGGAGGTTACAATTTTCTTGCACTCGGAGAACCATAGGGTGTAATGCCAAGGCGAAAAGGAGGGGACCTAAAGGGTCCCCTTGCTGAACCCCCGTAGTAGCCTCGATACAATCATTACCAACATACAACCTAGCTGGCTGGGCATATAAGAACTGGACCCACAAAATAGATAACGGCAATGCTGGAGAACTTCTCGGAGAAGGGCAGTGCGGTCTATCATCTATTTTTATTTAATTACTGGTTTTAAAACAAGAAAATGTATAAACACACAAATGCTAACCGAGTCGGACTAAGGTCGGAAATCTCTCTTGAAATGAAACAAGCAATATATGATTTATATCTGCAAGCGTGGTGCTTGTAAAAAGCTCAAGAAACTCACACGGACAAAAGGGTAGGGTAAGGTAGCGGTTTCAAGCATAATTTTGGGGTATTTTTCACTTTCCATGCAACCTATTTTTCTACTTTATTTTATTTTATTTTAAATGGATCTATTGGTTTTATTAACATCATCTATTTTTGACTGTCCTTTTATGTGAACCGTTCGGCATAAATACCTAATAGTGCCACTCGGACAAGCCTAATAGACTATACAAACCTGCCAAAAAGACCGTGAATGACGCTATGGGTATCAAGCTGCTACGAGGGTACCAGATAACAAACAATCAATGACAAATGACCTGCAAGATAAAATAAAATAAGCAGCAATAATGGTCCACCCCACACATAAAATTTTTGTATAAATTTTAAGTGCAAAATTCGAGAAAAAGGCATGAGAAACTAATACTCCCCTGACAATGAGGAATCCACTCGCGTGTGAACGAAACCTGCATCCTCCAAATAGAGACGTCGAAATGGCAGCTCCAAAATATCAAACTATCCTCAACCTGTCAATAACTAAAAAAGAAAAGAAAATAAATGTAAAAAAGATAAATAAAAACAAAGCTACGTCCTAGGATAAGTACCAGCGCCAGAGCGCTAGAGGGTGAAACATGTCCAGCATGCAAATCGTCCAACCATACAAACATCTATAACAACCAGGAAAAAAAATATAAAGAAAATAAAACAAAATAGTGTTTCAGGTCAACAAACCGTTAACTATCATCAATAAACCTGCAGAGAGAGATTAATCAAACCGAGCGGGTGCGGCGAGGATGGTGGCTGGAGCGGGACTAGGAGGTGGAGCGGGTGCAAGAAGCCATGTGCC
>JAUTDX010004594.1:0-38941 GCA_030844895.1 Ambrosia x helenae
TTGTCATTTGTCGTTTAAGCGATTTACAGTCCACATAATCATTTTTGGTTTTACAACTTGTACAAAAGTAGTTTCTAGTTGAAGGTTTTCTGATAGCGTGTAATCATAGGGATATTGTTTAAAGATAGTTGAAAGTCTTGATTTTGAACATTTGAAATCGCAACAGTACGTAGTAGTAGTATCACGGTAATGTAATCACGGTTAAAATTAATATTATGCCAAGTTAATATACATGGTATGGTAAGGAAAAAATATCAACTCCATGCATATAGCATGATGTATTGTAGATGAAATGGTTAAAACAAAATAATATTAACTTTTGTTGGTAGCCTCAGTGAAAACCTACAGTCAAAATATGAAACATCAATATGTAACATGATAATAGCATGAGTACATTAGTAGCATGAATCTTCTCAAATGTCTTTCTTAAGCACCAGCCCAATCACCCGATCCATTACCTGGTCATCATTGGACACCGTTCATAAGCGGCAAAGCTAAGGAGCTCTTGCACTTACATAGGCTTTTGTAAAAGGATTTTCGTGTCAAATTTAATCTACTTAAACACAAAATGGAATAAATTTGACATATATCACCAAGTTTGAAAGTAATTTTCCTAGCAAAATAGCACAATAACGTTTCGCCATTACTTCATGTAAAAAGTAATCAAAACATATAATAAATCTACATATTGTGGTACCAATCAAACAAATTCTCATGTTCAGCAACGATAACAACAACAACAATAGGTCAATCAATATTTAACATGAAAAAGTTCCATAATCTGAAGCGTGTCGGCTAATGGAAAACGCACGTTCATAACCTTTGTCGGATTTCTTCTTTGTTGCTTTGCTGAAATCTGCTCAATACCACCACTGCCACTGTTAAACGTCACCAATTTTGTTACCGGAAATTGTGACTGCCACCCCTCCAGTCTAATCCGCGACGTCTGCTCATCTCCTCTCCAAAGCCTTTCATCTTCTCCGCGTTACTATCGTTATTACCAGAATTCGCAACCACCATTACCCACCGTTGACCACGTCATCTCTCTCGAAACCCTTTTCAACACCATCGTCTTCTCTCTGTCTAGATTTCTCTCTCTTCTTTGGGTGTGTGTAAGGAACAGAGGGTAGAGTTTGGCCGGGAGACCGGAGTTTTGGTGAACGACTTGTGTCATTAGGGCACATGGGTGGTAGCTATTCTATCACACCCATCACACTACACACACACCAATCAGATTCTTCTGCCACCTTATTTTATCACATTCTATCACATTCCATCACTAAACCCATGCGACAGTGGTCACATCCATCACATTTCATCACTAAAATTTTATTTTTTAAAATATATAAAAACATTA
Organism: Ambrosia x helenae; assembly: GCA_030844895.1. NCBI lineage: Eukaryota > Viridiplantae > Streptophyta > Magnoliopsida > Asterales > Asteraceae > Ambrosia > Ambrosia x helenae. The sequence continues at coordinate 1,358 of JAUTDX010004594.1, forward strand.
CATTAAATAAAAAAAACATTACATTAAATAAAAAAAACATTACATTTAATAAAAAAAATACATTAAATAAATAAAACATAAAAAACATAAAAATTAAAAAAAATTTAAGTGAGCGGTGGGTAAGGGTTCTCTCAAACTCGATATCTAAACCACCCACGTGTTCCGTTAGATCAAATCGAAGCTGATAGTGGGTTTGTTCATTCCGCAATCCAAAAAAACATCATCGGGAACGTTGCTGGTATATCTGTATCCATAAACGTAATCCGGAGATATTGCGCCCCCCTTCTTCCTTTATGATCATGTTGTGCAATATGACACACGCGTACAATACACAACACTCCTTATTTTCGCTTGATCAACCAAACGCACCGGGCGATCTATTATGCGCCATTTACCTTTCAATACACCAAATGCCCGTTCAACGTCGTTTCTCGCAGATTCCTGTAACTTCTTAAACAATTTTTCTTTTTCGATTGTCGGAAACGAGTAAGCTTTCACAAAAACTGACCAAACAGGGTAGATGCCATCAACAAGATAGAAGCCACACGTCTATATTGTCGTCCGTTCACCGTAAAGGACACGTTGGGGCGGTTCCTTGTATCTCTGTATCGAAAAGCGGTGATTGATATAGAACATTGATGTCTTACTAATAAGGGATGTTTGGCTTGTTTAATGAAAGTTGATTATTTTAAAAAAAAGGTGCCATCCAGTAGGACTTCCTTTGAATGACAAGGGGCAGGTCTGACCCTGACCTGAAATGTTTGTAGAGGAAACTTTATAAGCATCAAAGACTCTTAGTGAATACTAGTATTTTTATTTTTATAGTATATGTTATTGAGTCCAAACATCCCCAAGAACATGAATCTGGACTATACTATAATAAAAAATTGAATAACCTGCTCATGAAAAATGAGTATGATTATCCATCAATAACTATATATAAAAGAATTGCACTATAATAACATGACCTTCAACAATGAGACAACCTCCCACATTTTGAATGTGCCATGTGCATTATCTGAAGCTCTCTTTTAAATTATTTATTTTGTTTTTTAAATAAAATCTATATCTATATTATTTTAAAATTCAAATATGTTAATTAATATCTTTTCCTTATTTTTCCTTCACATTTTTAAATGTCAGTAAACTATTAGTTATTTTTAAAAAAATCAAATATGTTAATTTATAATTTTTATCTTATTATTTCCTTATTTTCCCCTTACAATTTTTAACGTTAGTAACTTTTATATATGACGTTTTTTTAGAAAAAAAATTTACACCAAATTAACGAGCGCTTTATTATCTTTTCCAACGAGCACCATAGTGCTATACAAAAAACAGAAAAAATGTTTTTTTAGTGAGTTTTACGTTGTGTATGTTTTCTTCTTTTATCATATTTTATTAAGTCATATTTGATTTTTTCAGCCTCGGGACCTTCCCGGGGTAATCAGCTAGCAAGATATATATTTTTTTAAAAATACGTTGATGATTTACATTTTTTATTATTTTGAATAATAGATTGCATGATTTTAGGAATTTTCAAAAACTAACTCAACAACATATGACTTAAAATACCCCTAATCACTAATTCAAACAATATGCCATGTGTCTATGTTTTATTGGTTCCTATTGTTTTTATTTTTTACACAAAAGTTGGTAACCACATCATCTATATATTTAAACAATATGCCACCTATATATTGAACGATCTATAGTACCTTATTAAGGAGGAGATGGCTAGGATGAGTAATTTTACTACCATTTTAAGATAGCATCTCAAAGCCATAAGATGTATATCCACATAAATCCCAAACTTTTACCCATTTCTTCCCATTATACCCTACCTTACAACATTGATGATAAGTGTACAAAAATGCCTAAGGCAATCAATTCTAAATCATTAATATGTTTAACATGTTCTGTAATCAGTTTCTTTACCGCAAGAATGTGAACTGACCCTTCCCAATTAAATAAAGCGCATGATCCCAAGTCCCAACACCCTACGAACCTTTAAATAACTGATACCAATTCAACCATTCAATCCCATGACATCAATTCAACCATTTAATCATAATTGCACATGAACCGTTCATCATCCTCATCATCAATTCATCGGGTAAACGCTAGGTTTCACTAATTTAATGCTAGCTGCTAGGTTAGTTTATAATGACGTTATTTATAGTCACCAATGCTTATTCTCGAGACCCAATTTTCTATTGGTTACCGCAACTCTGTTTCGTGGAAACTCCTTGATCACAGTTCCAGGTAATTTGTGATCTGTTTTACATACATTCTTGAACATACTTGTTTGCAACTCTATTTCGTGACAACTCCTTGATCACAGTTCCAGGTAATTTGTGATCTGTTTTACATACATTCTTGAACATACTTGTTTGAACTTATGATTTGGAGGTGAATTGAACAAACTTCTATCTTTCTATGTTGCATAAAATTGTGCATACCAACTGCTCGATGAAATTCATGCTATAGTTAATACAAATGTTGATGTTCATTATGAGTTTTACTTGCTCTATTCTAATTAAGTTGTTGGATAACGTCTTTTAAATTTTAATATTTTATAGGCATATAAACATTGCTGACTTGCTGTGATAGTACTTCTTAAAGTCCTGTACTTTTATTGCATTTGATAAGGTCAAGAATTAAAAATTTAAAACATCTAAATATAGCTACTTTAGGCTATGACAAATAATGATACAGCAGTGGCACCAATTGCACCAGTTCGCATCCATGCATAATAAGAATGATACACATAGTATAGCCTTTCCTTAAAAACCGGCTAGGATGGTTCTTTAAGTAAAGTAGCATCAAAGATAGTTAGTATTAAACATGAGGATTCAAAATGTGAAAGTAAGTAGTGTGTGGAAGCTAGATGCATTAATCATGAACTGATAATAATAATATTGTTATAAGTTTGACGTCAGGAAGTCAACATTTGATGCGAATGTTAAAGATGTGATAAACTGTACGGGCAATGGTGGGTGTTTCATATGTCCTTTCTAAAGAATTGTATATGGGTTATTATTAATTATAAAAATAGCTTACTACAATAAATATAATGGTATCATAATTCATTACTGGGAAGAGGCAGCCTGCTCTTTATGTCATCAATATAAACAGGTTTGGACAGTTATTCAATTACCAAGGTTTATCATAGAACTGAAATGAAGTATATTTTCTTTATTTAGTTTCGATTTGTTATTTTAGTGGATATGTCAGTGCTGTACAAGGGATTGGTAGGTCACCAAGTATGGGATAAGTTGTATGGGCTCCAACAACAAAAGAGTTACATGAGTATGTTTGGATCCTCGACGACTGTTGCATCAGCTATGCACGTTTGACTATCTTAGGTTAGGGTATGATTTGGTATCTCATTATAATTCTACAAAAACCTGTTGTGATTGCCTTGCTTTAGATAAATAATTTCATTTCTTTCAGCTGCGAGTTTGTCACAAGTTAACAACAAACTTGAGGAGAGAAATCATTCTAGGTTCATCCAGTCTTGACAATCCTGCCCAGTTTGTTGAGGTAGTGTGTGACTTTTTATTTATCCATTTGTTTATTTTAATTTATTAGATGGAACTATATAATATCTCGATTGATGGTATCTATGCCTGTTTTCCTTTTATGCATAAACTGAAGTCGCTGACTCCAATTGTGGATGAAAACGAGAACAAGAATGAGCACGAAACTGAAGTTGCCGAAACTGAAGTCGTTGGATGATCTTGAAATCTGGTTTTTTTACCCAACACTATTCATTTAATTTTTTTTTACTAATTAAGTTATAGATCATTCATTGATGTAACATTCTTGCATTTTGAAAAAAATAGTTTGACAGGAGAATGTTCTGCAGCAAGTTTAGAGTTGCTCAACGGTTGATTTCTCGGGACACTTGTTGACAGAGCGTTATGGACTGTTACAGTAGGTTTAGGGTCCTGATGAGAACTCCTGGCAGTGGACTAGCGTTCCGGTGTAATAAGTGGTGCCTTACACTAGGAATGGAGAATAAAACAATGTTACAGGAGACTGTTCTGCAGCACAAGAACAACTAATCAAGCACTAAAACAATGGTGGCACAAGAACAACAAATCAAGTTGTAGTCATTCGTCCATTAGGCTGTTTGACGGCTATTTATGCAAACGCAAAAAGCATTGCGCATTGCCCATTGGCTTTTTGACTCAAAACACATCAAAGCACACCACACATTTTAAAATCACGCTTCTACTTAATGTGCTTTCATTGAACAGCAGAGATAAACTCAATGTGTGTTGTTTCATTTTTCACATTTTATTATGGTTTTCCAAGTTATGATTTTTGTGGTATAATGATCCAAGTTATGATTTTTTTGTGATATAATGAGGAGGCTTGTAATCGAAAATGAAGTCAATGTTGATAATCATCGTAATAAAGTAACCAATAGCCTTGTCATTTGTTTCAGAGTATTAATTCTCAGGTTCAAAAGAAGCACTTACTTATTATACAGGTCATCTTATAAACCAATAATTGCTACATATCTTCAAACTTGAGTCCTAGCTTTAATCATCATGATTGTTTTTTACTTAACTAACTTCATTTTGATCCAAAAGAAACAATCCATACTTGTGCTAGATAATTTTCAATCATGTATTCACTTACTCAGTTGTTGTACATATCTCTGCTTTAACTAACATACCCTTCGCGGTTCCGAAAAAACATAAGCACCCGCGGCAACGCGCGGGCATACCCACTAGTTACTTTATTATGTACCAAAGGTGTACATGATTGTAATTTTGTATTGTGTACAAACATATAAGCTTAATGTACAATACAATTCAAGCTATTTTATAGGGATTAAAGTTGGACATTTAACAAAGTTTTAAAACACTTTAGGGGCATTTTAGGGATTTCACCTATACCATTTAATCTTTTTCTTGTACTAACTAATAATGCAATTCATTTATTACTCCCATGAGTTACGAATGTGGCTTTCAACACCTGGTTCAATGCTCATTCAGCGATTAAATGGAGTTCATTGCCATTGAAGTCTGAAGATGTAACGTCTCCCTTCATACCATTACCGATATTCTCCATTTCAATCAAATCCCTTCTTCCTAAAATCTCTATATAAACCATTTCAAATGTCATTCTTCTCATCCACCGCCCCTACACCACGATAACCGCCGCCATGGATGAGGGTTCCGGCATGAACGTTATTCAGAGGTGATTCATGTTTCACGATGAGTAAGTCTTGCTATTACTTTCTGTTTAACTTCAATCCGTTATCCAAATTCGTTTTCATTTACTCGATTAGGTTTATTTTGACGATTGAATTATGAGTTGATAAACTACTATTAGTTAACACATTCTTTAAGAGCCTGCAGTTCTATTATCCCAGACTATTTCTTCAAAAATGGGTTATCAGGTTTACATGAATATTAGAAGGGTTTTCTTTAGTTCTCACTTAATGAATGGTCTCATCTCAACGATTTGAGTAAACGATGTGCTAACGCTCTCGTCGATAAGATCCTGGAAGAAATGTATGCACTCTTCATCAACTAAGTCCAGACAAAGTTTCTTTTGAAGCTAAAAGATTTAACAGAGATCCAAGTTATAACCAGATCATGGATCCCGTCACCGTAAAATAACATTAAAAAAAGATTATTATAGAAAAGAATGGATAAAGTGCACCTTTAAAATGTGTTTTTCTGGATCAGAAGCTATATCAGAAATATTCGAGACAACCATTAGCTGAAAGAGGTCAAAATTAGGTTACTTGATTTACAAAGGATGTTATACGCCTCATAACAATAGGATTTGAACCTTGTATAATATTGGCTGCAGGAAAGGAACAAAAAGAAAGTTGTAAGTTTCATATTTAACTGAAAAGTATCTATATCTATATTCTGTATTACTTTATTATGTACCAAAGGTGTACATGATTGTAATTTTGTATTGTGTACAAACATATAAGCGTAATGTACAATACAATTCAAGCTATTTTATAGGGATTAAAGTTGGACATTTAACAAAGTTTTAAGACACTTTAGGGGCATTTTAGGGATTTCACCTATACCATTTAATCTTTTTCTTGTACTAACTAATAATGCAATTCATTTATTACTCCCATGAGTTACGAATGTGGCTTTCAACACCTGGTTCAATGCTCGTTCAGCGATTAAATGGAGTTCATTGCCATTGAAGTCTGAAGATGTAACGTCTCCCTTCATACGCACGCACCATTACCGATATTCTCCATTTCAATAAAATCCCTTCTTCCTAAAATCTCTATATAAACCATTTCAAATGTCATTCTTCTCATCCACCGCCCCTACACCACGATAACCGCCGCCATGGATGAGGGTTCCGGCATGAACGTTGTTCAGAGGTGATTCATGTTTCACGATGAGTAAGTCTTGCTATTACTTTCTGTTTAACTTCAATCCGTTATCCAAATTCGTTTTCATTTAATCGATTAGGTTTATTTTGACGATTGAATTATGAGTTGATAAACTACTATTAGTTAACACATTCTTTAAGAGCCTGCAGTTCTATTATCCCAGACTATTTCTTCAAAAATGGGTTATCAGGTTTACATGAATATTAGAAGGGTTTTCTTTAGTTCTCACTTAATGAATGAACTCATGTTAACCTCTGCAATTTATCAGCTGAACTTGCATTTTAGGTTTGACGTCATTTACTAATTTCAGTAATTTGGTTTTTTTTTTTCATTTATTTAATGATTGGGAAATGGCATTGTATTTCATTTTTATTTGGGTAAAGTTATGCATTTTATAGATTTCGGTCTTTTTTTTTTTATAGTTTGTTGTTTAAGTAAGTACCTTCCAAATTCATATTTAGAGCTACATGTGAGCTTTGAGTAATAAGTGGATACACACTTTCTTCGTCACTTTCTCATGTTGAGTAATAAGGGTATATATATACAGCAACATATAAAGTTTCATCATTAGCTGAAACTTGTATGAGCACTACAGTAAACAGGAGATGATCAATAAAGAAGTACCTTTGCCGGATCTTAAGAGTTGAGTTTCCTCTTTTTATTGCTTTTAGTAGTACTTTCATATGCCATTCGCCTTTTAGTAGCTAACTTCAATTCATTTAATTGCATCTTTGTTTGTTGTTTCGTGAATATACTAATCTTTATATGCCATTTGCTTTCTGATCTTCACATTCTGCTCTTCACTTTCTGCATCTGATTTTGACTTTTCAGTTTCTGTTTGACCAACATCATGTTTGGGCTTCTTGTTAATAGTGGTGTGACTAACAGATGACTCGCCTCGAACGAAAGTTGTTGTGTACCGAATTCGTCCAGCCTAGCGAATTGCGTATTCGTACCGAAATGAGCCTACCCCCTTCGTACCGAATTCATCCAGCCTAGCGAATTGCGTATTCGTACCCCGTACCCGTACCGTTGCACTCGTCGTACCAAAAATTACCCTATTTGACCCGTTAACCAACCTGCACATACTTGTTATCGGGTCAATGGACTGAAACTTTACGAAAATCTATTTTCGAGTACATAACCTCTAAAATTGTTTTATCCAAAGATCTTATTTCATTCTTGCGATAATGTTGCTTTTGTATTCAAATATGTTAACGAACTATGAAGGTTTTTAAAGCATGTTAAGTCAACCAAAAACCGCATTGACCCATTATGGCACTATCCACCCGCCTAACCCGTCCTATTTTACCACCCTTCGAATTACGGAGGGAGGATCAAATACAAACCCTTGTTTGTGTAAAAACAATAGGAACCAATACAATAAAGACATATGGCATATCATATGTTGACTAATCAGGGGTATTTTTGTCTCAAACCATTTACAAACACTATGAAAGTCCCTAATTTATTGCATTTAAATTTTGTAACTGAGAGAAATTTTCGTGATTCTATTTTTTTTAATTTATAAAAATTTCCATGACTCATTCTGGTTCTTCATTGGCACGAATCGAATTTCCTTCTGGCTGTGTTGGTATCATTATGTTTTGTGCTGATATCATTTTGTGTGTAACCACTAACCACAATCATTATGAAGTGCTGATATCAATTTGTTGTGTTGATAACGTTTTATTTTCAATCAAAAACCACAATCATCATGATGTGTTGATATCAATTGTTTTGTGCTGATAACGTAATTTTGTAATCAAAATCCAAAATCATTATGAACTGTTGATATCAATTTGTTTTGTGCTAATATCAATTTATTTGTAATCAAAACTCATAATAACAAAAACAAAAGTAAAAGTTAAAGAAGAACCAACATAATATCTGATATCAATCTATTTGTAATCAAAACCCCCTGTCACAAAAATAAAAATAAAAAGTACAAAAGGTGCACCAACCTACCTATGCCCACAAGCATAAAGTGCTGATTATATATAGATTTGTTGTTCATAATAGAAATTGTGCTGATGATCTTCATTCTGATTTGCTGGTCATTAATTTGTTGGTAGATGTACTGATTCAGTCGTTCCAGATTTGATGTGCTTGTATCCTTTGCATTACCGATGTTTAGCGAGCGATGAGAGTACCATTTGAGACTTGAAGCCACATGACTGGTAAACAATGAGATCAACCCTAAAGCGAAAAAAACCACACCACAAACCACCGATCTCGAAGCCCGCTGCCGTTGTCCTTTCCCATCGCCGCCGTGTCCGCAACCGACCATAACCACCAAGAACAATGCATATGATGCTTCAAAACCAGTGCCCCTTCACTATACCTTCAAGTTTCTTCAATGTAACCTTAATTTCGGTTAAATAAACAAGGATTTTTTTATTGCAATCAAACAACAAGAGCATTGATTTTGAAAGGATATAACAGTACGAGTGATTTAAAAGGAAGAATTGGAAGAAACTATTGGATTGATTTTGGGAAAGAAATGATGAATTTCTGCAGACATTTGGGATTGTGATTTGAAAATCACATTTAATTTTAATTCTTTTATTTAATACTAGCTTTTATCCCGGGAGTGTCCCGGGGTTGAAATATCTAATATAACATAATAAAATATCTAATATGATAACATAATTAATGATTTGCCAATACATGATTAATGAATAATATTATTATTATTATTATTATTATTATTATTTATTTTAAACAAATTTCTGCCATAAGTTATCATATTCAAATATAAAAAAAGGAATCCCTGCCTATGAAGTTATGTTTATCGTTTGTGATTTATTAGTAGAGTAACATATATTTGAAAACAAAACCCTACAAAAATAGTTGTTTTTTTTTCTCCGTTTTTTATATAGCAATATGGTACTCGTTGGAAAGATAATAAAACGCTCGTTAATTTGGTGTAATTTTTTTCTTTAAAAAATCTCGTATATAAAAGATACTAACGTTCAAAAGTTATGGGAGGAAACATTAGAGAGAAAATTTAATTTTGTTTTTAAATTCTTATCTTTTCCTAAAATAATTATAATATATATAGATTTATTAAAAAATTCAAAAATTAAAAAATCCTACATGATGACACGTGGCACATTCAAGGAGGGGTTAAGACCTCCATTGAATACCACATCATCAAAGTTCAATTCTTTTATTATAAGTTATAGATAATTAGCACAATTACAAAAATACCCTTAAAACTACTAATTCACATGACTAATATTAAGGGATTTATATGTGATCAATATCATCCCTTGATTAAAATTTTAGATGGCCAAGATCTATTCTTATGGCTTTTACAATTAAAAGGGTTTGTACCAGATCTCAACTCTCGAATTACGTATTAACATCTAAAATATAACAAAATATATAACAATTGGCCCCTCGATACTAAATTACACATACCCGCTTGAGAGATTGTACGCACGCACGGCAAATGGAAAGGTATTTCATTGATGGGTGAGTTCCGATACCCACTCGGACAAAAGAAGAAATTCATCGGAAGGGGACTAGTCGTGTGCCGGTGGTTAATGTGTGATCTAAATACCATTAAAGGAAAGGATGTGTCTAACAGGTTAATTAGAGCCTTAAAATGAAGAAACATTGGATAAGATTATTGTGATGAGGTCCTTTGCTTTCCATGATTGGTGACAAGGCAGGAAATTTGCTGGAGACTTGAGCTTTTTGGGTGATTATTTATTACTATTTTAAACAAAAGTTTGAATTAAAAATGGAAATGTTTTTTCTTTGTCTTAAATCCGTATGTGACTATAATGAGGAAACACATCATTACGGATTGTATTAATGCTGCTAATTATAATGTGTGGGATCGGATTGGTAGGGGTCTTGGGTAGTGAAAGTGAAGTAAAAAAGGTGAAGATACACGTCGGATCTTTCTCCGGCAACCTTCAACCAGTAGAAATCTCATCTCTGGTAATCGGTTGGTTCTGCTAAAGAAGAAAGGACAGCAAGAAAATGACTAAATTTTAGGTTTGGGCTTCGTTTCAATAAAACCAGGCCCATTATCAAAACTTAAATTAATTAAAAAACTAAAGATATAGAGTATTGAGGCTTTTTTAATGACCAGTGAGGCTTTTTTTATTCAAATTGGTACAATTACTATATCCGAATTATTTAGTAATTTTAGTTTAGTTAAATTTTTATTTGAATCCATTATAACATTACTCTGATTCAGAATTTATTATTATATTATTTTTTATCATTATACATGAAAAAAACGAGAATATGCATCTATTATTGTCATGTATTTAGGATTTATTATTTTTATATAACACATGACATCTTAAATATTACACTTTTTCTTAATGTACACTCACATTTCCGATTGTAAAGTAAAAAAAAAATCCATTACGACCCTCCACTTCAAATGTTCTGGTTCCGCCACTGTTTGGATCCAATTTACGCGTTTGATATTAAAGATTTGCTTGAAGGTTATAAGACGGTCAAAGGTAGTAAGGTGAAGAAAAAGATTGTTCATGGCTTGATTATGGTTACCATGTGGATGCTATGGAGAGCGAGAAACGATACGGTAGTCAATGGGGTTAGACCGATTTTCGATAACATAGTAGGGAGTGTGAAGGCGATAGCTTTTGTTTGGGTCAAGCATAGATTAAAATGTAATAGGATTGCTTGGAAAGATTGGTGTAAATGCCCGATAGAGGCGTTGTAATTGGTTTGTGGCGTCGGTCCTTGTTTTGAGGAACCGGTGGCCTTGTTGAATGAAAGTTTAGTTTAAAAAAAAAACAATATTGAAGCTAGAACTCCTATAATTTAGTATACTACCTAAATATTATATCATTTAAACTTCAGATATGTATTTACCTCACATTCCAAAGATGCATAAGTACGCTATAAGAAAAAAAATCCATACGACACAAGCGTATACATTCCAAGAGTTTACAATATACCAGACTCATCCGTAGATTAGGATTTCGCTAAGACCATGTGTAATGGTGGGTGAAAGAGACATTTCTTGACACTTGGCATGTGGGGCCACTTTGGTGGGTGAAAAGGGCTTGAAATGAGCAAGAGGTGTAATTTTTTTTTGAACGGTCAACAGTGCACACCCATAACGAAGCCCCACACCCTTTCAGATTCGGCAAGAGGCGTAATGGTGGGTGAAAGGGGCATTTAATATATGTTAGTATTTATTTTTTTTAAAGGAATGGCCACATGGCCAAATCTGATTGGCTGGAGATTGTTTTCACCCACGTGAAATATTTCACCTGGGAATGCTTAGCGTCCCTTTAACAAGGGAGAGGACGACAGTGTGCTCATGTGAATAAGGCGCCAATTTTGCCCATTCACGCCCATTTAGCAAACCATTACACCTGGTCTTAGGCGAAAGCAATATTTCAGTCAATACCATTATTAAAGCGCAAGTTACATCTATATAGTAATTTTTTTAATCTAACCATTAAACGTTCAACATAGAAAATTAGAAACATCAACTTTCTAAAACTTTGTATAGTGTTATTGTGTTCCAACGAGTTTCTAATTTCTTTTCTTATATGTGTGTCGGTATACTTTCAGGTTGGTTTACGTTTAACGTATTGTTTTATAAATAAGCCAAGTCAGATTTAATACGTTTTCATTCTTATTTTTTATATGTTTTTAGTTGGTTTACATTTGAATTAATTTCATATCTATTTGGTTGTACTACCACTTTACATTTTTAGTTTTCTTTTTAGGTTGCTATAGTAGCTACAATATTTTTATTATTTACTTTTTATATAATATTCATCACTGTCACATACCCGCATGAGAGACTGTACGCAAGCAGTACAAATGGAAAGGTATTTCGATGGGTGAGTTCCGATACCCACATCTATATGATAAGTTCTATTCTCTACATCCATATTATTATGTGAAATATGCTTATTTATTTCATTTGAAGATACCTATAAGATTTCACACTAACACTATCCGTTATTCGTTTTCGTAACAATTGCCATCATATCACATTTATTTACCCATATTTGTCCATCCTGATCCTCCCAAACACTGTGAAACATCTTTTAGCCATCATCATGTGATCGTGTATTCTCCTTGACTTACTTTTGTGTCTCTGAATTGTCATTTTCAACCTAGAATATAGTAGGGGGGTAAACGAGCCGAGCCGAGTCGAGCCCGAGCTTGACTAGGCTCGAGCTCGGCTCGTTATGCTCTTTTGAGGCTCGAGCTCGAGCTTGGCTCGGTTCGAGCCTACTATTCTGAGCTCAAGCTCGTCTCGAAAGTAAATCCTAAGAGCTCGAGCACGGCTCGGCTCGAGGTATTTAAAAAATAGATTTTAAATGACCTATTCGGCTCGGGCTCGATTCAATAGCTTAAACTAGGGGTGTTCAAAAAAATCCGAATCCGAATCCGAATCCGAAAAATCCGATAATCCGAATCCGAATTATCCGAAATTTTGGATAATCCGATTTTCGGATATCCGAAAATCTGATTATCCGAAATTTCGGATTCGGATCCTGATTTTGAAAAATTTCGGATTATCCGAATCCGAAAATTAAAAAATAAAAAGAAAAACATATATAATATTATATAGACTACATAACACAATACACAATCATAAATCTCTAATCCTCCTAACCCTAAATCCATACTCCTCTAATCCATAGCAGTCGCTCCCTCTTCTCTTCTCTATAACAACCTCCGTCCACCTCGTCTCCGAGCTCCATAGCCCCCGTTTACCAAACGGTAAGTTTTTTACATTTTTTTGTTCTAGTTTCGTTTATCTAACTTCTATTTTTGTTTTTTTAACAGGTTCACATTTTAGACATAAAAGAGAACGTTTTTTTATTTTTTTATTATTTTTTATTTTTATTTTTAAGTTTCGGATTATCCGTTGGATGATCCGAATCCGAATCCGAAATTCGGATTATCCAAAATTCGGATAATCCGAATTTCGGATTCGGATTCAGATCCCAATATTGACTATCCGAAATTTTGGATTATCCGAATTTCGGATATCCGAAATTCGGATTATCCGAATTTGAACACCCCTACCAAATTATGTGGTCGTATTGTAAACTAGCAAAAGGAGTATTTATATGTTGTTCTAAAAAGGGGAATTGGATTTTAATAATCTAAACTTTGTCTCATTGGTCGACAATAATCTGTACTTAGGAAATTGCTCACAACAGTCCCAACTTTCAAAGTATTGGCCGGCAATGAACTTTTGTTAAATGAAAACTAACCCATTTTCAAAACTAAAATAGTTTGAAAGTTAAAAAGTTCACTGTCGGCCAATACATTGAAAGTTGGGACTGTTGTAAGGAATTTATTAAGTACAGATTATTGCCGGCCAATGAGGCAAAGTATGGATTATTAAAATTCAATTCCCCTTAAAAAAAAGGAGTATTTATAGGGGTGTGAGCAACTGGAAAGCTGAACCGCTTAATTTGGTTTTCAGTTTTATTTGGTTTTAGACTTTTAGGTTGTTAAACTTATACCGGAGTGTTTGTGGGTTTGCGAGTTAAACTTAACACGGATTTGAAAATAGCGACTGGCTAGCACGTGAACTTGAACAGGACGTTTGTTTTCGTGGGTTGACATTAACATAATAACACTAACGGAACTTGTTTAACCTAAAAATAAGTTTATTTACTTTTTTTCATACACTACTTTAAAATTCTACTAATGTAAACTACGTTTGGTTTTTAAAGCGATTAAGTTTACAATATATAAATGTATTTTCTTTTATTGTTTAAAACTTTGGATAAAATAACATTGTACGTGAAAAAAGAACTAAAATAAATAAATAAACGGTCAACCTGGTTGACACGAACATCCTAGTTTAGCTAAATGTGTTTGCAGTTTTGACCTATTAGACTATATCCATACTTGTGAATTCCGTGTTGGATTCTGAATAGTGTATTTATTTATGATAAAAGCTAAAAGATTCAAAGGCATGTTAGCTTTTGTATTGAAGAGTATTTGAATCACCATTAGATATTATGACATATTATTCTAATACTATAATGTTTCTATTTTTACTGCTATGACATATTGACATTAATAGTTGTTTAAAAATATAGCCTATATAATTCATCAAGGCTTAAGAGCTATTTTTTTATCAACTTACATAAGGCACTTAAATTTTCAAGAGCGGCTTTGATATACACATACACACAAGCTAGTTACAAGTTCCATTTTTTAAGGTAAACCATTCAAGAAAGATTTCATGCATTTTTATTGTTTTAGCAAACTAGCAAATTTTAATCTGTTATATAGCTAAATAACAACATAAATACATAATACACCAATGACATGATCGTGATCATCGTATTGAATCTAATTCCAAGGTTTCTAACTCATCCTTCAATTGACCACAAAGTTTCGACATTTCATATAGCAAAGTCGATGCACGTGCCTTATCTATTGATACTGTCTCATCGGTTGTCATATAGGATACCGGGTCCCTGATCAGTTGCTCTAGTCGGGTACATAGCATCAACGCTTTTTGATTCTCGGTGAAAGATTCAGAAACCAACTGAACAAGTGTACGGTTTTGGTTTTCATGTAAGGAAACTGGAGGCACGAGAAACGGGTGTTGAAGTAGTTGTGGTATTCTGCATCTTTGGTTACGGTCCCATGCGAGACACTTTTTCATTAAATCAAGAAGCCATGGATTTGACAGAGGTTCGTATGGGATTTGGTGATCTGGATCTGTCACGACTTTAAACTTTGCCCAAAACGTCTTGTAATCTGCGAAGGGTGTTCTTCCGTATACCATTTGATAAAGTATGCAACCGAGTGACCAAATATCAGATGGACGACCACATTTGATTACGTTGCCATGTGCATCCGTTTCGTTGCACATATATGCCTCTGGAGACATGTAACTCAGTGTACCTACCTGCAGAAAAGGTCGGTTGGGTCATTCTTGTATGCGTTGGGTGACCAAAACAGTTTTTTTCCAGTTTCTTTTAAATAACTAGTGTGCAAAACCTAACTAGAACTTTATTATTTCAATAATAACTTTGTTTTTATACAACTTTCGAAGAGGTTTAAATACACTATGAGCGACTTTTGACCCACTCATGACTCAACCCATTTCACACATTTTCTTGTAGCTAACTTTTACTATTTTGTAATATATGGATAAGACAACTCAGAATCAGCTAAATTATTAAAGGGTCATAGTAGTTGTAAACGTTGCCACCCACCTGCAGAAAACAGGTCGGTTTGGTCATTATTGTATGCGTTGGGTTACCCGAAACAGTTACGTTCAATTTTAAAAAAAAATAATTAGCATGCAAAAACTAATTTAAACAATTTTGTTATTTCAATAATAACCTTGTTTTTTAAGTAAAACTCTTTTAAGTCTTTAGGATGTTTAAATAGACTATGGGTGACTTTTGACACACTCAACCCATTTCACCTGTCTCCTTGTGGCTAACTTTTATTATTTGACCCATTACAGATAAGATAAGACAACCCAAATCCACTCATTCATAAAAGGGTCACAGCATCCGTAACAATATTTATAGAATTTTCCAAATAGTTACCCATCTTTATATAGTCAAATACTGTAGATGGCAAAAATGGGCAAACCATGTGTGAGCAGCAATGTCAAAAGTTAAACAAGTAATTTTGCGTCAAAATGGACCACATTAACCCAAAACACTTTTTGTCGAAATTTATTATGTTTTCTCTACATAAATAATGTCCAATATGATTATAGAAATTATATCATTCCAATAATCTAATATTTTGAATAAAACAATTTAGGAGGTTGTAGAGTGTTGTCAAAACTCAAAAGGCCAAGGCGCACTCAAGGCACATAGGTTGCGCCTAGATTCGGCTGTTTTTGGTTGATTCCAACCTTAATTAGGGTTTTTTTAACCATTTTTTTTCTGGAATTCAGCCAGAAAATCACCTGAATTTGTGCCTGAGGGCCTAAAAGGTGTGCTTTCAAGTCGCAACGCACAAGGTGCACTGGGCTGCGCTTCTCCGCCTAGGCATGCACCTTGTGAACTTTTGACAACTAAGATACACATTACGTGACTTTGGACCCATTGATCTGTTTCAGTTTTAAATATATTATAAATTTGACCCACTTATCATAAAACATATATGAATCAACGTGTTATACGTAACAATAAAAGATAGCAAGTTGTAGTCAACTAACCTGAGAATCTCGTTGAATATTTGTTGTATCGCTCAAAATTGCTTTAGCAATACCAAAATCAATTAGCTTTAGGGATCCTCTAACAAGGAGAAAATTAGCCGGCTTCAAGTCTGAGTGCACAATACGTTCCTCATGTATTGTTTTAACAGCTAAAAGTATTTGCTGGCATTCATTAGGAAAGATATTACAATTAGATTCCATCCCTTTAAGCCATTTTCATTTTCTGCACTTGAACTTTCTGTCTTAAACAAGGTAGGCCACTAGGCGTTATTGATGTTCAAGGTTGATAGGGCCTACCTACTCATGAAAGAACTCAAGTTATGTAAGATCTTTAACCAGATTAAATATAAAATATTATCCTTAAAGAGGAAATGGGTCAAAAGAAATAAATGTTACCCAAAGTATGTTTTGTATACACGAAACCTCCTAAATCATTTTTATTGAAAGATATATATTATTATTTCAACAAAACGATTTTAATAAACATATTTTACACATTAATCATCCATAAAATTTTATAAAAAGCTGGACAAAAAAAGTATTTTGGGTCAACACACATTACATATTTCAGCCCGTCATAGAAAGTAGTTGTTAGTTGTTACCCAACTAGCCCGACCTATCCATATCAGAAAGTGAAAACAACTGGTAAACAGTTATAAGATAGTAAGCAATCATTAGATGATTACAAAGAAACAATTGCAACAAATTAAAGAGTACCTGCCAGTAAAAACGAAGCCAGTTCTCATCTAAGGTCAACTTGGACTTATCCAGCTCTTTCCATTTTTGCGACAACATATGAGCTAGATCGATTTCACCATATTCAAGTACCATGTATATATATCCATCATCCTTCACTTTCCCGTCATTGTTACTCAGACACCCACTCATGACTTCCTTCAGCAAACCCTTATCTGTCACCTAACAAAAAGATGCATATTAGTTATTTAAAAGGTGTTCAACTGTTAAAGAGTCATCCAACAAAAACGCACCATATCCATTAATATAGTGTACTGGTGTACAAGCGATCTTGTGCTATCATAGGACGAAAGTGATATGAAGACGGATTATGTGCAAACAATATACATTTTTCTGTCCTTTCACATGTTATCACTATAGGTGACAAATTAACAGGTCTGTGCATTTTAAATACAATTAGGGTGAGTGGGTGACTTTCGACCCCGTTTCTAGTTCGCTAGTAGCTACTTTTTAAATTTTATCTATTTGAGCCGATGTAAAACCCAAATTGGCTTGTTTACCCATGAATGGATCGAAAGTGCCACCACTAGCTATGATTGGAGTAAAGGCAGTTCCTAATAATAGAACTTTCCACCTGTGGAAAGCCAACTGAAAGAAAAGGTTATTCTTGTTTAGTATTAAAAAGCCCTAAGGTAAGTGAACATACATGCTCATGTCCATATGGGTCAAAATGTCAAACAACTATTTAGTAACACACTTACGCGTTTAATGTAATATAGCTACGATTGAAGGTTGGATGTCTACCAGGGATAGGCGGACATCCTTCGTGTCTAGTGAAGTAAATGCATATCTTATATCGTATACAAAGATGTATTCTCCTTTTTTATGTCAGGAACCTTATTATTCCGTTTTAACTTGTGGGCTACAATCTAAGCTGTATAAATTTCAGTCTTTTTCTAGGTTGCACACTTGCATTAGTACGATGGTTGTACAAAGGCATGAAGTAAGACAAAGAAAAGGCGGCAAAGTGCCAAAGTTTGAAATTACATTCATGGTATGACAAATTCTACAACTAATTATTTGTGAACCCAGAACTCAGAAGCAACCAGACATCTAAGCCAGATGTTAACTACTAACGTTTAATGACTTTAATCACAACTCTTTTTACTGCTGTCATCCCCCCTAAAGCTGGAAGAGACATTAACAATCTAACTTGTTGTATATACACCAACTTAATCAAAACTCATAGTCATAGACTTAGGAACTTGTTTCACACAAAAACTCTTTTTAATGAAATGATAATTACATCAACAGCGCAGTTTAACAAACTTAATTTTTTTGAATCCGCAAACAAGCTGCGTTACCTTACTAAACTTATGGCCTAACAATGTATAATTCCACATCAGAAGTCATTACATGTCTAAAGAACATACCTCATAATCAATGAGTTGAATAATGTGGTCCTTTCCCTTGAGTTTGTTCAAATATTCGATTTCCTGACAAAATCCATACGCAGTGGCATAGTCACGGCCTTTGAGCTTTATCTTTTTCAAGGCATAAATTGTGCAGTCTTGAGAAATGACTTTATGAACCTCGCTACTTCCACCACTACCAATCTTTCCAAGCCTTTGATAAAGCTTCCCATTAACCTTGAAAAACAAGTCAGGATCGTAATTTCTCTTACTGGTACTTTTACTGGCATCAGCTTTTTTCTTTCTTTCAGGTTTATGAGATTCCATTTTCACATTGGAAAACTGGTCTTCTGCTATGGGAGCTTGAGACTGTATATCGGTAATATCACCAGAAAATGCGTCCCCTTTAGTCGATCTATCAGCAAGGAGAGGAGGATCATTTGTCATGACATTGTGCCCTTCTTCTTGGCCTTGTTGACCCTTAGAAGGTCCGTGTCTCTTTTCAAGGTGAGATTCCACAGCAGCAGAGGAAACTAGAGATCTGACACTATCAGATACCATATTGCTATTATAATTGGACTCCTTTTCTACTTGTGCCATGGGTTGATCTTGTACATTAGAACATTCACCAGTCTGAAAACTATTGTGTTGAGGACGGGAACAGTGGGTGCTTGGGCTAAGCATGGGAGCATATTCTGGATTCACTAATGTTGTTGTGGCACAAGATGAGCCTACAACCGATGATTGGGTCATGTTATGACCATAGTCACTCTGTAGAAAATTTCTAAAAGGTTCAATCTGATCTTGAACTCCTACTGTACTCTTTAGATGTGAAGGTCTTTCATCATTAGTTTGTAAACAAAGAATAGCATCAGATTTCTGGAAATTCTGGAGCCTTGTATCTTGATCGAGAGCAGATGAGACATCTAACTGATTACTTCCATCGCATTCCATTTCTGTCAATGCAAGTGAATTCATATGAGTCAATAAGTTGTCTGTTCCTGAGTCCATGTGATCATCAGACCCTGCACAAACATTTCGTAGTTTGCACGATAAATGGTAATTATTATAATCCACTGGTTCGCGAGACCAATAAATGTTCATGTAGTACATCGAATTATAAACAACCCACTTATGGATTGATTTTACCTTAAGTTTCACATTCTTACAACTTACGATAGATGGAAAAGAAATGAAATATCTAACTAGTGAAACCTCATGAGATGATTTTAATGTAATATAAAGAGAACGTAACAAACTGGAAAAAGGCTAGCAAATATTACCATGAGATCTTGCATTCTTTTGCAATGCAAACTGAACCTTCTTTGGACCATGTTCATGTTCTACTGATGAAGAAGCAAGCGTGTCACTGCTTGTACAACCAGTACCTGAACTGGGTTGACCTCTATCAGCAATGATTGGTATAGAATTTCCTTCATCAATGGTTTCACCTAATATATTAGGTGGAGTAATTGAAGCATCCTCATGGTCAACAGAACCAGAAGGCCGCATATTTTTTGTCCGTAAAATAGAATCCTGTACTCTTTCACCTACCAAAACATTATGAGACTCAGCTTTCGTTTTCGAGTTGATTACTGGATCCGAGCTATTTGTTGGTTCCCCTCGAACCACCATACGCCTTGGTTTCAACTGTGGCATCATACCTGCAGCAATTTACACGTTAAAGTAAATAAAACCCATGTTTAGCACTCTTTTTAATAAAGTAGCGACAATGTTAACCGAAAAGAAGCAACTTAAACAAACCATAAACTAAACACAGGTAGTTATTAGTTTATTACTTATTAGAAAGAGATAAACAAACAAACAAACAAACAAACGTACTCAATATAATCCCACTCATAACAAAGCTATTGGTAGCGTCTGTGGAGGGTACACCCTATCTGTATCCAAGGGGATAGAGAGCTTGTTCTCACTAAGACCCCCGGCTCCAAAAACCCTCTGTTTTTACAAGTATAGTATAGAATACAACAATCCATATAGCAATATAACATAGAATGTAGCTAAAAAGAAATTAAAGAATCCAAGCAAACAACCATACAAAAGTACTAATAATGGAATTTGTAAACTACCGCTAAAAAGAGCATATAGACAAGGAAAAGCAATAGTAACTACATATAAAAGAGCTTATAGACAGGAAAAGCAACACTAATCCATGTGCCAGTACCTAACACTGCCCGAAAAGGTCTATACATCAAGACAAAATCTAATACATATTTATACACTCCGCAAAAAGTCCTTAACCTTAATACGCCATCTCCAAGAGATGAAGATCAATATTTGCTCTTAATGAGCGATTGAGCCCTGAAAATTGCATCTCATATTATAACTGAAACGCTAACACACGAAAGTAACAACAATGAATTAATGACCTCTAAGACGAAAACCATGTCCCTAGTCCCTACCGATGCTACATTAAACCTAATTATATCATTCTAGTCACTACTCATTCGCCATTGCTAACCTAAAACTGGAATCTAATCCACGAATTAAGCCGAAGCAGTCCTAATTGTCACATAATCAGCCTGAAAACTGTGCCTGTAATGACTAATGAGGTTGCAGTAAACCTAATTATATCTTCTAGTCACAAAGCTCTGAACTAAAAGTAGCGTCTAATTTGAAAATCAAACGGAAGCAACCCTAGTTTTCACATAATCAACTGAAAAGCGTGTCCGTCCCTATCGAGTTTACAGTAAACCTAATGACATCATTCTAGTCACTAGTCATTAGTCATTGCTAAACTAAATCTGTTCTAATCCAAAATTAAACCGAATAAACACTAACTTTGTCTAGTGTGAAAACCGTTAAACCTAACCATATCATTATAGCAACTAATCATTAGTCATTGCTGAACCATAAGCGGAATCTAAATATCTAATCCAAAAACTAAGTCTCAAAGTTTTCACATAATCAACTAAAACCGTAAAATAAAACTGAATTAGACTTTAGTTTATAATCCGTAACAGATCATATATATATGTGATAGATTTGAAGGGAATGTGTGAGTACGGTAGCGTTTGAAGGCGGCTTGAACGTTACGAAGGAAGTCAGGAGGAGAGGAAGAAGAAGACGACGTCGTAGTGGCGTTGAATGAACGGTGGAAGTTTGAATCAGAGTTGTCCGCCGCCGTTGTGTCCATTGACGACGGATCTGATGCATATCACACACAACACAAAAAGCACAGAGCTACAACATACTCAATAGATTCCAAGTTGAGTTTAGGCGCTTGTGAGAGAGAGGATTCGATGTTCAAATTTTCAACGTGTATCTAAAACTGTTGGGGGTATTTGGATTTAAATAATGTAAAGTTCGATCATTAGCCTATAATAATTTGAACTTTAATGTTAGGATTAGGATAATCTTAACCGGATATATGAGTGTCAAAAATAAACCTTCGTTAAATATGAATTAACTGGGTTAGTGTAAGCAGACGTGGTAGCTGACACGGCATGCTGACGTGTACACTACTGTTGACGTGGCATCTGAGGTGTATAATGACTTTTTTATGCCACGTCAGTGAACAAAAAAAATTAAAGGTTTATTGGATTTAAATACTCTCAACTTTTCCTGTTTGACCGGCAATACTCCTAACCACTGAAATGTTTATTAGCACTCCCAACTTTTAAGGTATTTTTCACTGGCACTCCCAAACTAACCGAACTCTAACCCAGTTAGTTTGTTTGTTGATGTGTCATTTTACGTGGTCTTTATTACTGATGTGGCATGCTTTTTGGAAAATGATGTGGAAAATTTTTATATATCCGCAGACTGCTCCAATACCTACCATCACTTCATCTACCACTGCTTTTGCTGCTATATCCCAAGACCGTTGGCATCAACGTCTTGGACACCCGGGCGTCTCTTTATTGCATTCGTTAAAATTGTCATCTTCTGTTTCTTATGACAAACCTAATAAAATATTATGTCAATCTTGTGTTTTTGGCAAAAGTGTAAAACTTCCATTTGCTAATTCTTGCAACTAGTTGTATAAAATCACGCGTGTTACGCGTTTTACAATCGAGATTTAGATGAGGTGTTGATCAATCAATGAATTATACAATCGAGATTCCATTTTGGTTGTAAACGTTAAAAAAAAAAGTAAAGAATTCTACACATAAGGTAACACATGAAATTTGTAACAAAATTAGATAATATTATGTTATTTATATTAATAGTATAAATATTATGTTATTTATTTATATTAATAGTATATAATATAATAAAGTTTTTGAATAAAATAATATAATAAAATAATATATAGTTAATAATAATATAGTTAATTGAATAAAATATTATTAAAATTACTATTCATTTTGATCACTATTCATTTAAGTTTGTTTATTAATATATTGTAATGTAATATTGTAATTACACGGTTTTACCCTTTGATTTTTCCACAGTGATTTATGGACCTCACCAGTCCTTAGCATAAGTGGCCATCGATATTATGTTTTATTCCTTGATGATAAAACCAACCTCCTATGGACCTACCTCATTAGCCACAAATCCCAAGTATTCTCCATATTTTCTCAATTCTATAACTACATTAACACATAATTTGAACGTAAAGTCAAACAACTTCAGTGTGATAATGGCAAAAAATATGCAAACAATTCTTTTCAAACGTTTTGCAAATTAAATGGCATGCATTTTCGTTTCTCCTGCCCCTATGCTTCTTCTCAAAATGGCAAGGCAGAACGCAAAATTTAGACTATTAACAATATGGTCCGAACCCTCTCGCCCAAGCTTCCCTCCCACCTAGTTTCTGGCACCATGCTCTAGAAACCGCCACCTACTTGCTTAATATCCTACCCGACAAATCCCTCAAATTTCTCTCTCCTACCACCCTCCTCTGCAACTGTCAACCCACTTACGGACATTTTCGTGTGTTCGGTTCCCTATGTTATCCTCTCCTACCCTCCACATCCGTTCACAAACTTGCAAATCGCTCTAAACCTAGCATTTTTCTCGGTTACCTATCAAAACCATCGAGGTTACGAGTGCCTTGACCTCACCAATAACACCATTTTTATATCTCGGCACGTTCTTTTCAAAGAAACAATATTCCCATTCACCACTACCTTACCACCCACCCCCACATCTTACGACTTTCTTCGAACCCATATGTGACACTCGTCGAAATCACAAGTCATATCCGTACACTTAGCTACACGTATAAATTGTGCATGACATTACATTTTGCATGTTCCATCACAGTTGGGCCATACAGGGTTCCAACAAGTCAATCTCGATGCATACGGTCTAGCATTAGGCACACTAGTTGATACAATTTCACGACTAGTCGAATAGTTTATCATGAACTATAGAGAGATCTCACCAAAACCCTAGTTTGGGAATTCATACAATTGAACATAATACTACAATTGTGATCCAATAAAAAACAAACAATGTTCATATACACGAATTGTCCGAATATGATAACCACAAAAGACTAGTAAATTAACTAGTGAAAATACGAACAATACGCTCGTACATGATCAATAAAATCGGCCATATTATGGATACACAAGCACTTGTATTGCAATTAAATACAACATACTATAATATGTACACAAGATGGATATGCATAAATGTTTCAATATATATATATGTATATGTATTTAGTCCATACATACATATACATGACACACATGCATGTGTGTGTAGTATTTGAATCGTGCACTCATGCACAAGTCCCATCCTTCCATTCCTAGACCTTATACCAATATGGAAAAGAACTTTTAACACTCTTACTTGAAAGTCCTAAGTTGACTTACCACATTAGCCATCCAACACTTTCCATACACCAAGATCATGATCCACTATACTTTCCTAGGATTACACTAATATGGCAAGTAATCATGATTGTCATACATCACCTCTAGTTGAATTGACTTAACCTAAACCTCCCTCACCATCCATAATTCCCCCCCCCCCTCCCAAGAACCGCCATGCACACATAAACTCCACAATGCACCCACAATCTAGCCAAAAACACCTTTACATGACCTTGCACCAAAATGGAAGAGATGCTTTCCATATACTTTGGAAAAGGGATCCAACCTTACCAAGATTACTATTATAAATAGGGCCATGTAAGAGAACTTAAGTGCACCACTAATCCACTAACACACACCTCCCTACCTCTCCCTCTCGGCTCACACCACCACCGAAACACCTCCCCACCGCCGAGCCACCACCACCTCTCGGCCACACCACCACCGAACACCATCACCATCACCCAAGCTACTAACAAAAACCATCATCTTTCAAGGGAATCTTAGGGGTACGAGGAGCATAACCAAGGTGTACAAGCCGCTAGGAGGTATAATCTTACTTCAAACTTGTGTTTTTTTTTCCTTTCATACACTAAGTTGTTCACTAGTGTGTTGGCACTTGTAACTAAACAAAGTAAAATAAGTACATTCATGACTTAAAATACATAATTCTAGTTGGAAAATGTATGTATTTACACACACTATGGGCCGAAACATATATATATATATTATATATATATATATATACACACAAGTTCATATGGGCCGAAAGTTTTGTCAAGAAAATTTGTATGTTTTCCAAACTCACTAGCATAAGACATAATGATGATAAATGTAAGTCATGTGTGACATGTTTAGATCTATAACAAGGCTTACAAAAGTGCATATGTTTTCAAGAAAAGTCATATTTTGACATGGATGTTATTACCTCCACAAAGGTTACTAAACTTATGAAAATAATAAGTTAAAGATACCTAAATATTGTAGATCTATACACATGTCAAGTTAAAGGTTGTAAAAGCTACAACAAATGAACACATACACCATCCAAAGTGTATAAAAATACATGTTTTTACAAGTAAAAGTGATGTTTCACAAAAGATAATGCTATCTTTTTCCAAAGTCACTAGTTTACATAAAGATGGTAGATCTTGCCACACAAAACATGAGGTTCATATTTTGGGTAAAGTTACACCTAGAAACCCTAATATTGAACATTTTAAAGATAAACATTGAAACATTTGGGAAACAAAGTGTCGAATACATAAATCCCTACATCAAAAACACACTTAACTTAAAGGGTTGAGTTACAAGGACAAACATAACAAGAGAACAACTTTGTAGACAGTACAAGTAACATAGACCTAAAATGTCCCTTTTTACATAGGACACGTAGATCGATCTCTCTAACTCCAGGCTCAGTAGTTCATTTCCAGACACACCCGCAAGGTGAGTTTTTCACGGCCCATTTTCATTGTTTTACATTTTCCGGGGGAAAAACATGCGTATAATTTTCAGTTACATTCATGACTATTATGTGAACATGAGACATTAAGGTTCAGGATCCATTAAGCCCTCGTGTCATACATCACACCATAACCATTAGCTATGGACTTAGCCATGAGACACCGGGATAGATCTATTGGGTTGACACCCCCACTCTTGGTCAGTCGCTCTGACCAGATGACAACTATCATAAGTGTTCTTGTATTTCACATTTATTCATTGTCTTTAGTGTACAATGGGCGAGGCACAACATGTCAAGGTTTGGTTATGGGCTCATGTCAGATCACATATTAATTATTGCCCTAGCTAGGCAGTAATTTAGTCGGTTTTGGATTACACGTCCATTTATTTAAAACCCGTGAACTCACCAACTTTGTGTTGACCTATATTTTTTACATGCATGTTTTTCAGGTAACTAGCATGAAGCATGAAACTTGGGGGGTCACGTGTGAGCATCATGGGATACCACCTTTTGGACCGTTGTTGTATTGTTTTTAGTCATAAACAATTTCATACAATTGTTTTATTTGAGACAATTTAACTTTATGTTTTGTGAAACTATGTTGTCTAATGAAAGTCTTTATTTTTAAATTAATCGATGCTTGCGTGACCTTTGTGCTTGGAAATCATTCGAAGTTGCATCCGGTGTTTCCGCCTAGGCGGGGTGTGACACTATATCAATCCATCCTTTGGGACTCGCTCAGCTCACCCACACACCTTCCTACACCACTGGCCCAAAACCATCCTACGACCCCCACTTCACAGATGCCCCAAACTTCTACATCTACCTTGTCGGATCCGGCCCAAAATGCTCACCAGGCCCAAACTCCACCCGCCCCACTAAACCACTTTAATCCCGGCTCATCCACTCCCCTACCCAACCGCAAATGGCCAAACTTACTCCACACCACAAAACGACCCCCTTCCCCCACCACCTACTTGTACCATGCGCACTCGCGCAATGGACGACATATCTAAACCTAAACACATTCTCAACCTTCACACCTCACATGTTGTCCCTCTACCCCAAACTTTCGAATCCGTCTTGTCCATACCCGAATGGTTTAATGCTATGAACGACAAGTTTAGTGCACTTATTAAAAACGAGACTTCGGATTTAGTACCTCGTCAACCCAACATGAATGTAATTCGTAGTATGTGACTCTTTAAACACAAGTTCAAGTCGGATAGGAGTCTTGAATGGTATAAGGCTCGTTTATTGTGTGATGGTCGAAGCTAACAGGTGGGCATTGATTGTAGAAAGATTTTTAGTCCCGTAGTCAAACCGGCTACAATCAGACTTGTTCTATCCTTAGCTTTGTCTAAGTCTTGGCCTATTCATCAGCTAGATGTCACCAACGCCTTCTTACATGGGACTCTAGCTGAAACTGTTTACATGTATCAGCCAATGGGATTTCGCCATCGGGATTTTTCTGATCATGTTTGTCGCCTCAAAAAGTCTCTCTGTGGGCTGAAACAGGGTCCACGAGCGTGGTACCAATATTTTACTGACTTTGTTCTATTGCAGGAGTTTACTCAAAGTAAATTAGACAACTCTTTGTTCATATATCACAAGGACGGTCACACAACTTATCTCCTAATTTATGTCGATGATATAATTCTTACAACCTCATCAGATACACTACGTAAGAACCTTATGTCTACTCTTCTTGGTGAGTTTGAAATGAAAGATTTAGGGCCATTGACTTATTTTTTGGAAATTTCTATTACTAGGACAGGTGATCGAATGTTTCTCTCTCAGCAAGCATATGCGAGTGAGATTATTCATCGAGCCACCATGGACTCTTGCAAACTAGTTGCCACACCGGTTGACACCAATTCAAAGCTTGGTACCATCGGTTCTCCCTTTCATGATCCTACCACTTTTTGCAGTCTGGCTGGTGCACTTCAGTATCTAACATTCACCAGACCTGATATTACTTATGTTGTTCAGCAAATTTGCATGCATATGCACACTCCTACCGAGGATCACTGGAACGCTCTCAAACGAATTATCAGGTATCTTCAAGGCACATCTGAATTCGGTCTTCACCTTGGTCCTGCTACAAATTTGTCATTAAAGGCCTACATTGACGAAGACTAGGCCGGTTGTCCATACACTAGGCGATCTACTTCTGGCTACCGTGTCTATCTTGGAGATAATCTTTTATCATGGTCTTCAAAACGTTAGCAGATTGTCTCTCGTTCTAGTGTTGAAGCAGAATACAAGGGTGTTGCCAACGTTGTTTCTAAAAATTTGTTGGATTTGAAATCTTCCACTTGAGTTACATCGACCTCTCACCAAGGCTACTCTTGCCTATTGTGACAACGTCAGTGCTATCTAGCTTTCTGGTAACCCGGTTCAAAATTAACGCACAAAGCACATTGAGTTGGACATTCACTTTGTTCGCGAGCAGGTACAACGGGGGTGTGTTCGTGTTCTACATGTTCCTTCTCGTTACCAGATTGTTGACATTTTCAACAAAGGCCTTCCTCGAGTTCTGTTTGACGATTTTCAGACCAGTCTCAACGTTCACCCTCCTCCCATTTCGATTGCGGGGGTGTAATAGCCGATAATTATGCCCAAGATTGTATCCATTATGTATTGCATATATTAAGGGGATATTGTTAATATATGATTGATAGGCATAAATAGTTTCCATACTTATCTTGTAAATTTGTATTATAAATTGTAAGCTAATGAGAATGAGGGGATCGAGCAGCAAATCATAATTCCAATAATTATTTAGAAAAAAAAATTATCATTCTCACCTAGATGTAGTGGCGGACCCAATGATTTATTTTTAAAAGTGCAATTGAGGGGCTTAACCAAACTTTCAAAGGGTGCGATCAGAATTTGTGTCTATAAAATACACTAATTTTTTACAGGGTGTGCCCGCCCCGTTTGGCTACACTCGGGCCCGTCCATGCTTGGAAGAACAATACAAGATTGTGAAGATTTGCTATCGATTTTCTTGATGCATGCAGCCAGGGGCGGATCCAATGTTAAAAGGGTGGGTTCCTGGGAACCCCGTCGGTTTGGAAAGTTTAGTGTTAATGTATATAGAAAATTTAGAAGGAACCCATAATTAATAGAGAAGGAACCTATAAGCAAATGTGAGAAGTGTTCCAGTGGTTGGCTGCATACTTTCTAAACTTGAGATCCTAGGTTCGAGAGTCTCAGGTGCTGCTTTATATAGGGTGTTTTTTCTTCTGCTTTACTTGATAAATTGTTGTTGTATCACATATTGTCTATTCTTGTAGCACCTTTCTTCATTGTTTCATGTGTTGAAACTTTGAATTTAGGTAGGGACACAACTCTAGGTAGCATTTTTTATTCGTATTTATAGTACGTGCTTTAAATTTCTAACGATGATATTTTTTCCATTGTTGTATCGGTATTTTTACTATGTGATAAGCTTTACCCGATCCGAACCGTCGAACTGACCCGAATTTTTTTATGTTCGCTCATAATAAGTTTGAGCATCTAAAAAAAGGAACCCAATGAAAAAATTTTCTAGATCCGCCACTGCATGCAACTTGGTTTTATTAATTTGTATACCACATTTAAGGTTGGAATATACAAAATTATGCTCTCTTCTTTCTCTTTATCATTATCCTATAAGTTAATTATCCTATAAGTTAAAAAACAAACTGCGATGAAGAGTATGATGGCACTGTTGTGATTAAGTGGCTTTCGAGGGTCTTTTTGCTAATCAGTCTGTGCTCCTCCTCCTCATGTCTCTTGTTAGCATAATAAATGGACGTTTCATTTCGAAGTGAATGATAAAGAGAAAGAACCAAAAATATAATTTTGTATAATCAAATGCTAATTAGGGTTTCAAGTTGCTGTAGATACCAATTTACATTCGTATTTTTTTTAATCACGTTATAGATTTAAGATTTGCGAGTTTCAATCCGAACCATCTTGAACGAATTTTATATATGCATCGTTAAGTCTCAAACCAAAAGTTTATACAAGCCAAACAAACTCAACCTAAAGTACGCTTTACACCTAACCAATTAAGAAAATATTATAAACGAGTTAGTCACAACTGAGGTTGCAAATCAACAATTAACTATCGTAGAGGAAAATTCAATATTGGCCTTTGTATCTAATTAAGGATTTAAGGCCACACGTTAGGTACATGCTACTCTCATTTCAAAATCCAAAAACAATCATTTTCTGAAAGTTAAATGGTTATATAACATAACAAAAATGTTATTATAATACTATTCAAATGAAATAATTCTACTTTTTTAACGGCCAACAAATCAATCCCGAGCACTCACGAAGTACCCACTGGACAAAGGAGTACTCTGAGAGTAACCCGGGTCCACCGGTAATTTCACACCAGTTCCCGGGGAAAACCCGCCGCCCGAAGGCCCACCGCGGTAAAACCCGGCCCACCAGCAGCATTTTGATGCCGATAGGACTCGAACTCCCCACCTCCAATAAGGAAAATAAGGAGGGTGCCACTCCATCATAAGGGGATTGACAAAATAATTATACTATATAGGCATTAACAATGTTAGCCTCAAAAGATTAACATATATGATATATATCTATTTCTATTCAATCAACAAGAGCAGGTGGTCAAAACACATATTAAAAATGAAAGTTGTTGGGCATAATTTCTTTTCTATAAATATGTAGTGTATTATGTAATTTAAAAATAGCATTTTTTTATAAATATACAGTTGCAAATCAACAATTGACTATCGTAGAGGAAAATTCAATATTGGCCTTTGTATTTAATTAACTCGATAGTCAATATACAGTTTATTACATGATCTAAAATGTTTTATTTTTAAAACTATACATTAATTAACCCTTTTTTTCATCAATCGTCACCATAGTAATCATCACCATAGTAAGTAAATCATGCCATTAACCAAAAATAAGGCAGGGTGTGTGAAAAGTAAGATAGAGATAGTCTTACCTCTACTCCGTAAGAATAGAGAATCTGCTTCTAGCTATTTTTTTAAAGTTATTTTAAATAAACTTCATAACACCAACACTTAAATCTCAAATCATAATTTATCACACACAAACAACACTACTTAAATTTCCAATCAGAATATGTCAAACACTTAGGGTTTTGAGTCTATACGTTGTATTTGTATGATGTAAGATTTAAATAGCCAATTAGAAGCATCCCTAGTGGTAGCTAGGGCCCACCCCTAAATATTGCACTTCCTATATAAGGTAATTAAGATCATATTTTGTACCATCAAGAGCCAACCACAAAGATGGATAGATTCAAAGGCTCAGATGTAAATAAGTATAGATGCTTCATGAGCGGAGAAGGTGAGAAGAACACCACATGGAAGTATGGTGCACCACCCAACTTTGATGTGGTCGACCAACTTTTTGAAGAAGGGAGAACCAAGGTTATAACCTTTTCTTTACTCGTTAGGCTTGCTGAACTATAAAAATATTGATCATAATTTATAAAAATCGTAAACTTTTCAAGTAGCAAGAGTGGAACTTGATTTGATGATTTTGTAGACGATCTTGTTTTCTAACATTATGAGCAAAAAAGTAGTCTTACGGATTGCTTCAAGCTCGCTTATTCTCGAGCTCAAGAACATCAACTTTAGAAAATTTTAAAACTAAGTTGTGCAATAGACGTTTCTTAATCTTTTTTTTGTTTATGAAGTAGGAACTGAATCATAGTGAACCAAATGTTATCTGAATGGGGTTTTCAAACAATTAACAAACCTCATACATAAAAAACCGTCTATTTTTTCTCACATACTATATCTCTATATATAATTTTATATGATTAACTATCTTATTGTTCTCTATTGTAAAAAATAGGAACATAAAATAAGTAAACAGGAATTTAAAATAAAATAATACAAAAAACGACACGTGATAAAAGAAAGCGAAAGATGGAGAAAGAGAAACAAAGAAAAGAAAACAAGTACGTAACGACGTGGTGTTCAATTATAAATATCTCTTTTAGTTTATGTTATTTTCTCGAGTGAATAGCCAAAATCAATCCTAGGTTTGGTTAATTTTGTTAGATTTATTTAAAGAAGTTTTTTTTTTCTTAACTAAACCACAGATGTTTACACTCTATAGTCATTTTCATCTAATTTAACAACTATGTTTAAAATTAACATTAACACATGGGTAATTTGGACATTTACCAATTTTTTTTTTGTTTTTCAATATTTTATTTTTTTATAACCCCACCTCATGCCACCTCTGTTTAATTTTGTTTTTTGTTTTTAGTTTTTGTCTATATTCACTGACGTATCTTCCAAAGTTACAAACTTTAAATTTTGAGATTTTGGTTTTTGGACATTGTTTGGTGAAGATTATCCCAAGGAGAGGAGAGCTGTGATTTCATTTGTGTATTTGCTTTGTATGTATGGATTGTTGTTTTCATTCATTTGAATGATTTTTTTTAAACGTAAAACGAAAGCCCGGTCTTCCGGAGAAATCCAATAGCAACAGGGTCAGCTACGTCCACGAACGCAGACGACACTGTTGACCCAGCCCACCATTCATTTGAATGAATTTTAAATTGTTGATTTTGGATTATTGTCGCTAGTCATGTCCATAGTTTGAAACATTAAATTCTGAGATTTTGGTCTTTGGACTTTTAAATTAGTTTTATTATATTATTATTATTATTTTTATTTTAATGTAAAAAGCGAGTAAAAGATTTTGAAAAACAAAAGAAATAGATAAATGTCCAAATTACCTCTCAGATAATGTTAATTTTTAACATAGTTATTGATTTGGATGGAAACAGCAACAAAATGTAAATCTCATTAGTTCAATTGAAAAAAAAAACTTTTTTGAATGGATATAGCAAAATTAACCAAACCTCATGTATGGTTTTGGCTATTCACTCTATTTTCCTTAAACCCAACTAAAACTTGACATGTTCATTCATGAATGTATGGTTAGTTCCTTATCTCCATACATATGACTTAACTAAAATACATATTTGTTTTAAAAATTTGTTCATTTTTTTAAAATCTTCACATCAAATTCCTAGTATAGGAATGCCTAATCAAAGGCCTAATGTTCAGCCTCTCTCTCATCCGTTTCCTTCATCTTTGTTGGCCCTTTACTGTTATATATTTCCTACATTTAGAATAGTTAATTCCTCCATGTATTTCTCTTTGTCCATATTGTATAGTCCTCTATTTATATACTCTTGTATTCAGTAAATAAAATTATCAGTCATTCAAACATTATAAATGAAACATTTTTCACTCATAACTACTCAAAATTACGAGGAAATGGGATGAATAGTGAATCCTCAAATATAGAAGTTTACTTTAGCTTTTCACATAATTTAGGTTATTGAGTATGAAGATGGAGACTCCAATGCATAAGCGAAAATAAACTAAATCTCTCACATTTTCCCTATAGTTTGAGTATGGGAAAGGAGTAGGGGCTTCATTGTGAGTGATCTTTTAGAGCACTCATGATGGAGTCCCTATCTCCTTCCCCATCTTGAAACTTTAGAGCTTTCTCCTATCTTTCTTCTTCATCTGAATCTCCATTTCTAAAATATAAAAATTTTGCTATAGTAAACCTCTATATAGAGATTCACTATTTTAAGGTTTTCAGCTCAATAAAAGAGAGTTGATTTCATAATGCTTGAATAATATTGCACATGGTGTATTCTGTTTGGATTCTCATAGATTCAAATAAACTGAAATTTGAAAAACAAGAAAACTTAAATTTGCAACTCTATTAAATAGACTTAAAAAACACTATATTTGTAGTAAGAAGTGTATAGCATACACATATGTTTGTAAGAAGTAAAAAACTTACAAAATATATGAAAAATTAATATAAATTTAACAATTTAGGTTCAAACTCTATGTTAATCATCTTTTAACTAATATTGTATACTTTGGTTGGTAAGATATGGCCACCAGGTTCATTGGAAGAACAAGTTCAAAACCTTGTGAAAACATGGGAAATGGAGATGTTTCATAAAGTGAATCCTCAAGATTTTAAAGCTGTTGATGTCACAAATTTGACCTATTCTGTTAATGGTAAAAACATTAATTTTCCATCTTTTGGTTTCACAAGTTACTAGAATTTTGTAGTTGCTAATGTCATATGAACCTTTTTATTTTAGGTGGGAAATCTTTGACACCTAAAGATGTAGTTAAGATTGGTGGTGGCTATAATATGTTTCTTCAAACATCACTTCCAGAACAACTGCGATTGTATAATTCTGATAAAGAAACTGTAGACTCGGCTAAAGAAATTTTCGCAACCACATTTCCTCGCGGTTTTGCATTGGAGGTTCTTGAGGTTTACTCGGGTCCTCCAGTGATTGCCTATAAGTTTAGGCATTGGGCATATATGGAGGGTCCATTCAAAGGTTATCAACCTACAAATGAATTAGTAGAAATGTTGGTGTTTCTATTATCAAGGTATAAAATTGTTAATTTTAACTAATCTATAGGGGTCTAGTTTAGTTGGGTTTGCCAAAATTATAGACGGAACCGCTACCAAGCATGGGAATTGGAATGGCTAGGTCAACCGGACTAGCCATCGTTTTGTGGTTTGAATCGATTTTTAAGGTTTTTCTTTCCAAAATCATTAGGTATTATGAAGTTTTTTAAAATGAAAAGACGGTATGTTATACATGTTATACATATACATAAAGGCATATTTTAAATAGTATAATTATATATATGTGACAAAGGTTAAATACTTAAACAGTTAAGCTCAGTTGGTTTCAGTTTATAGTCTCGGTTCCAATACATAATCCGGCTGTTAAACCATGAAAAAATGTTTTCCAAACCGTATAGATCCCAAACCCGCTAAAGTAGCTAACTTGGTTTAGTTTGAAAAGTTTCATAGGTTTATTAAACACTAATGTTGTTGTTACTTACCAAGTTTTAATGGAATGTTACATGATTAATTACATAAATCATTTTCAGTTGAATGAACAATTCAAGATCGTGGGGATCGAGTTCTTCTACGATAAAGGAGAGCTACTTGCGAGTTTGATCAAGGGCGGGAGAGTGGCGGCCACCGGAGATTCTGCCATCGAGCTACCATCATCAAAATGCCCTTTTTCTTAAAGAATGCAACTTGGTTACACGGACATGACTTCATATACGACATGTTTATACAAGGTTGGAGTATACAAAATTATGTTATCTAGTTCTTTTTCTTATCATTGCCATAATAAATGAACGTTGTTCATGGTTGTATCTTGTTTGAATTATTTCGATGTAGATCAAATTCTAGTTCTGATTTTTGAGTTGTTCTAGTCGCAGAAGTAGGTTGAT
The DNA here is from genome assembly GCA_030844895.1 of Ambrosia x helenae. Taxonomy (NCBI): domain Eukaryota; kingdom Viridiplantae; phylum Streptophyta; class Magnoliopsida; order Asterales; family Asteraceae; genus Ambrosia; species Ambrosia x helenae. The sequence goes on from JAUTDX010004594.1 coordinate 36,626, forward strand.
TGGCCCAATATAAAGTTAAATTTGGACATGGATTGATTTTGATGAAAACATGTTGCGGATCTAATATCAAGTTTAGGACTTTAGGGTATGAATTTAGGCCAACTTGACGGATAGGTTGACCCATCTAACCAAAATTGTAAAATTAATTTTTTTTTGAAATAAATGCCTTTAAGTTAATAGTTTAACGTCATTATTTTATATACATTTGTATTTAGTTATAAATTGAAATTTTTGAGTATTAATACTTAAGAGGATATAATTAATGGCAGGTTAAACTAGTTGTGTTCATTTCCGCCGCGAATATGTGTGACATCTTCGGCTTATTGTGGTTGACAATTTTTGGGTTTTTGGCGTGTTCATATATAAGATTATCAAGCTCATCTGTCAACCCAAGAACACAATTAGTTTAATAAGGGTGAGCATATTAACCAAAGCAAAACCAATTGAACCGAAATAACTGAATCGAAATAACCAAAACCATACAAAAAAAGGACAATTCGGTGTCGTATTGTCTGAAAACCAAGAAACCGTACCGCACTTAAAAACCAATAAGACATTTTTATTTCAATTTTTTGTTGAGTTTATGAATTATAATTTTGATTTTTTAATGTTAAGTAGTTTTACAAGAATTTAACAAGTGATGCAGCCCAATGTGTAATAAACTTTACATGATCTTAAAAATTAGACTAATTTTTAGGCCCAAAGTTTCCCTTGTTTTAACATCAAACAATTAAGATAAAACTAAACAAAACTTGTGATTAGTTTTTTGTCAGGTTTTAAAAACTAAATAGCATTAATGCCAAAAATACATACAAACATTTTTTGTTTTGGTAGATCATGAGAGTAATAGATCAAAATCTAAGTTTATTTTTTACTAATTCTATCAATTTCTAAGATTTAAAATATACACATCTGAAGTAGGATTTATATACGTGTCTACAGATTATAAGGCATTAAATGATAATAAAAGGTAGGTAAGAAAATCGAGAGTATTTTAATTTTAATAATAATATAAATCATGAAATACCATATTTTAATGTTTATTTATTATTCATATCAATTATCAATGTTAGACTGTCAGGGGTAGAGGTGAGTGGGAGATTTATCGAATAATATTTTACCACGTCAATGCCTACGTGGCACTGGTTAGCGCTGGTGGTCGCTCGCGGCAGGGTGTTGTGGGTAAGGGGTAGCGTTTTTTTTTACCAAATATATTATATTTACCTCAATTTTTTTTTATAAAAAAACATTAAACTAAAAATAAAAGAAACATTCCACTGCATCAAAATAAACATTACATAAAAAAGCATAAAATAAAAACATCAAACCATTATTAAAAACATAAGAAGACGACTATATTAGAAATCGTCCTCTCATAAGTCTCCAAAGTTTCTTCACGTAGGTAGTTATCATGTGTATGGCTCCGGTATTCATTACGAGCCATTTCAGTCCAGTCTTCATCTTAAATCCGGGTTCGCGTTCATCGCAGTCTTGTAGAACCCCTCAAATATGGTGCACTTCCCTTCATGGAACAATATTTTCCATATATCATATTAGTTGAACGATGGTTTTTCACCCATTCGTCGCTTGAAATCGGGTGACAACTCCTTTCGAAAAAACTTTTCTTTCGCTCGAAATTTCCTATCTCTTGTTGGCAAATATAACAATCCACCAAAGCGAGTTCTTCCTCTACTACACTCCACGTTGGGGTCACACACGGTTGATTGAGGCCGGGATTGGATTTGGATTTGGGTTTGCCATTTGTGATCAAGTGGAAGAATAAAAAATTTTTTTGAGATGTTCTTTTTTTTTAATCAAAAGCACTATATATACATATTATTTTATCAAAATCAAGCAAAAATTTAATTTACTTAATTACTTTTTGACCGTTAGCCAGCTGCCAACGGCCAAGACTTTTGGATTTTCACTCGCTAGCTCACGCGAGCTACGTCGCTTGGGCTCGCTCACGGCAACGGTCGCTGACTGTTGTTATGGACCGAGCTATCTAGGTGGATCATATTGTAGCTCGAGGCAGGTTGCTCCCAGGCCATTGATAGTCTTATGTTTCCACCAATTGACTTGATTGAATTATGTACTATTTCAAATAATCTTTTACAATGAACCAAACAACTACGGAATCTTTGTTTATCCTTATCAATGGCACCCAAACATAATAGAATTGCATATTACAATTTATACTAAAATCTTTTTATATTATTTGTATACTTTAACGAAGGAGATTACAACAAATAATCGTACTTCTAAAAATAGCAAAACAAATCTACAATGTTGCCAGTGTTGACCAGCAAAACCTTC